>JAAAKG020040172.1:0-19054 GCA_010014905.2 Druon quercuslanigerum
GACGGGCAATTCGTACATATTTTAATATTAATTTTAATCAAATTAATTAATCAATTGATTTTACAATCAAATTCTATTAATAAATTATTTAATTTAAATTTTTATTTATTCTACAAATTTGTTAGCTTTAGTTTAATAATTGAGTTTCATTTTAAAATTTCAAATTCAGCTACAAAACGCCAAACATTACCTTCCATTCTTAAAATTGATTGCAGTTTATGCAGACATTACCTAAATAACTGTTTTATTAGTTTACTCCAAGGAACACAATATTGTTGTTTCAAATATGATTATAACTTGTTACAACATTAATTCTTGAAATTAATTAATCGCAACTGAGATTTTTTTTATACGCTACGCGACGAGCGAGCCAAGCCACCTTCTCTCTTATCTGGATCTTTGCATTATCTGGAAAATTGTAGGTTTGAACGTAGGTCTTCAACTCGGATCAATTTTACAAAGTGCGAACGATACACCTTTCACAATACAAATACCATGGCGTACGATCAGCAAAGCTGTCAAAATAATAAACAATGCATTTTAGACATGGATACTTCAAATATTAAGAAGTATTATAAAAAGTTAAGATCAAAATGATCATGTGTCGAATGAAGTTTCTCATTTCGTACCCTGAGAAGTGGACACTTCGTACCCCAAGTGACCGGTAATTCGTACTCCAAATGATCGGGACTCGGGACCCTACACGACTGTGTAGCATTCACACCACAAGGGTAATTTTGGTTGCAGGTATATCGTACACTGATAGTGGTGTTTCATTAACACTTTGTTTTTTTTCTGTATGGATCATTCTAACCCCGGGAAAGTCACATTGGCTGCCAGTGAAATTTGTAGTAAAAATTATTTTCCATGTGATCAGTGTCCTTGGATATGTAAAGCCATTACTAGTTTCTAACCTCGAAGCTATACTCACGTGACGAAAACATGCCGAGGCACTTTTCGGATGGATTTAAAGCTGTCATTCTTGGGTCGCTCCGTGTTGTTAGTACACGCAAGTTACTAACTATGGCGTGGCTATAGGTGTGATTAACCCCGGGTCTAATGGGAGTCAGTGTGATTTTTCTGGATCCCAGTCGATCTCAGGGGGACTCTTTTATATCATTTATATCTCATTGTGTTTCATTCTTGTAACTCTGCACTTGGCCGTTTCGAGTCACTCACCTTCCCGATTTATATGGCGAACAACGCTTTTGTCAATAAATCTTCAATTGGCATCGCAATTTTCATACAAATATTGTTAATAAAGGTAAAAAAGCAGGAAGGTGAGTGACTCGAAATGGGGAAGTCCAGAGAGACAAGAATGAAATGATGTATACAGTAAAATCTATTAATGACTTCATTTTTCCCGTCGGGGTTTCTCAGGACCATTTTATTTAAAAATGGATCATAGGGCGTATATTTTTTATATTTTTTTTATTATATTTTTTTGCATATGCTCTTGTTTTTTAAAGAAAGCCGCCGCGAATCATTTTCCTGCAAAGGTAGCCGCATTTAAACGCATGCGAGAGATTTGGTTCTTTTTTTTAAGTTTTCCTATGCGGGTTGAACGTTTTTCTGGGACGAAAGGTTTTTCCTCACCTTTGTCTAATTTCCATTTAGAATATTTTCTAGGGGTGAAGGGTATTTCAAAAATCCTTATTGTTAGTCTGAAACCCCAAGAAGACACCCTTATCGTTTCGATATTGTAACTGATTGTTCAATTAATATTATGCCCCCTTTCCAAAAACATTACAAATTCGGGGGTCAAAGTTTTTCTGGAAGAGTCCAGACACCTAGAAAATAAATTTTTCAAGTTATCAGAATGTTATATATAAGAAAGATAATATCAATAAATAGTTATTTTATTCATTTGAACAATATCTTTTCAAATCAGAACAAAAATGAATTTTATAGTGGCGGCTCGCATCTCGTGAGCCCTTTTCTGTTAGAGTAAATGAGAAAAATATTTGCGTATGATAAGAATGTATGAGAAAGAAACTCTATATGTGAAGATAAATATCAACGCTAATCGGTTTTGAGACATCGTCGTGTTCGGGCGTGTCTTTAAACGCGTGCTCCCGAGTGCTCTAGGGTTCATCTGTTATTGTGCATCGACTGTAATTTCCAGACAAGTTTTGTTACTAACTCTCTTCCCCTCCCATGTGAGAAAAGGGAATTAAAGTGTAGTTCAAAAAAATAAACAAATCATATAAACTAAGTGAAAGTGCACCTGGCTCCAGGGGCGCTTTCCTACCTAACTCTTCAAGATGATTCCTTAAAGTTCTTCCAAACCTAGCGTCTCATATGCTCAAGAAATTCAACTATAGTACTGACACCGACAAAAGAACAAGCCATTTTCTTGGATGCCATCGGCAGGATTACAATTTAGGAGTCTGCCATGTCAATTGGAAAACTTGTTGACCCTTCTCTCATGAGTTGCATCTCATGTATTTCTCATGAAAGAATTTTTCTCTATTTGAACAGCAAAGAAATTGCTGACCTCACAGAAAATCATAGGAAAATCAAAATTGGTTCTAACATATTTGACATCGAAAGCGAAAAGGTTTATTATATTAAATGTATGCCCGCTTATTGCAAACGAAGCCATCACGGAGAAGCTTGCAGCAATTAATGTTACTCCATATTCTCAAATTACATATATATATTTATTTATATACATATATCATAAAAGCTAATCTGCTTTATTTGTAAGGAAAAGGGTCATCTGGCCAGGCATTGTAAGAATATCGTGCAAAGTACACCAGATTCCGACGTAAACAAAAACCTTAATCTCCAAACGCCAACATATCCTTCTAGACTTCCTACTAACCATGAGTTGAATTCTGCTTCAGATAGCCCTAGAGATTTAACAGGCAATTATCAAATCTTGAGTGAATTTCCTGCCCTTCCCTCTTCTAAAAGGCGAGCTTCTCCTTCATCTTCAAAAAGCGCGACAAGCCGTGTGCAGCAAATGCACTCGATAATAACAAAGTGCAACTTCCCACAATCACCGACATGAAGAAAATCTTTTTAAAAAATAAAAAAAGAATCAAATTCAAGCATTTCTGAAGAGACTGCACAAAGACAGCTTGAGTCGGCCAGAAAATACATTATAGAGAACTCTAGTGTCTATAGCCTCGACTTCAACCACAAAATACTCTCGATTTTACTGCTGATATCATTGAAATGAACTCAATGCTTGAAGACATTGTCAAATGTCTATGTCATAAGAATTTGAAAAACAGAATAATAAGAATTGTGAGACGCCCAGCTAACCTGGACACAAGTAAGTCTCAAAGCGACATGAATGCATATGAGTGTCTGGATCAAGAATCAACCTTCACAACACAATACATCTTCTACAAATGGACAGCAAAGCCAACAAAAACATCATCACTTAGTGTAACTTGAAAATCTTGTTCTGGAACACCTGCAGAGTGAGATAACGGGAAATCGATATTTAAATTTTACTTAAGGATATTGATATTTTTGTATGCATGGGATCATGGCTCAAACCAAATGTTAAAGTATACTTCCTCGGCTTCGTAATTTTACGGAAAGATCGCACTCGCTCAAAACTAGAAAGTATTTTAATTGCAACTCGTAAGAACCTTGCGTTTTCAGACCTTGCTAATATAAAAACTCTTGACCAATCAGTCGAAATGTGTGGCATTTACTTAAATAATTTAACTCCTTCTCTTGACTTGCTGGTTTGCTATAGAACCCCAGGTCTGACTCTTTCTCAAGAGAAATGGAAAACTATTCTTGATAATACAGTAACCAAGACAAATTGCTTATTGATAGGCGATGTAAACGCGCAAAGTTTCAGCTGTAATTGCAACTCAACTGGTAAAAATGGTGAATACCTCGGAAATTCAATTAGTATTCATGATCTTTTTTGCCTAATGATAACACGCTTACTCATATTGACGCTAGATATATGACTAAATCTAACACTGACCTAATTTTCTCTTCCTTAAGCATTGTCTACAAAATTTCTGGTAACGCAGCTGACGAGACTTGGGTTTCATACGACTACCTGATTTTCGTTAACTACAGCACACGGAAAAATATTTACACGAGAAAGACATTCAACAAAAAAAACAAGCATCCTGATCAGTCTCTGTTCATTGAATATTTGGATGAATGTTAGTCTACTTTTTCCCGACGAATAGGATAAATTCAATCCCTGCGAAAAATACGACAAATTTGTTGAAATTATAAAAAAAAAACTTAATTGAAAAAAGATCTCCCCAGCATACCAAAAATTATAGAAAGAAGAAAATCAGTAACCCAGCTCCTTGGTGGGATTCTGAATCCTTTCGTGTAAAAAAGTTTCGCACTGTTTTAATCAAAACGTGGAATTTCACTAAAGATCCTGCTAATTGGATAAAGCATAAAAAAGCATGCCTAGTAACAAAAAAGTGTGAGAGGAAAGAAAAAAAACTGCTTCAGAAAATTCTCCGAGAGCATAGACTTTAGATAACCCCACTTTTGTTTGGAACAAACGCAAGATCGTTAAAAATAAATGGATTAAATTAAGTTCTGCTCATTAAAAAGAAAATCAACAATTTGCAGATAACATAAAGAATGCAATGAATAAATTGTGTCTCCCTTGGGTCCTTTCAAACTCCATCACGTTTCCATAATGCTCAGAAACTGATGTTCATGGAGCTCAATTCACATTTCTCGAATTAAATGATAAATTAGAAGAAACAAACACAAAATCTTCTTCAGGCATGGATGGAATTGACTTTGATATTCTGAACGACCTGACGATTCAATATAAACTTTTACTCGTAGATGTACTCATTGAAATGTACGCCCAGTCTGAATATCCTCAAAGCTGGAAAAATTCTTTTGTGCACTTTATTCTGATAGCGGACGGAGCTGGTTTACGTTTCATATCTCTCACTTCATGCTTGGGTACATTGTTAGACACTTTGGTAAAAAAAAGGTTACAGTCAAAACGGCTTTAGCAAGGGCAGATCCTGCGAAGACAACTTAGCCTACCTTAAAGCCGAAACTAATTAAGCTTTTCTCGAGGAGAAACAAGTTCTAGCCGCTTTTCATGAGCCTTTGGTAATGTCAATATAGACATTCTCTTAGAAAAACTTGCTTATATTGTATGTCCAAAAAACCTAGTAGCCTTTGTTAAGCATCTCACTGATTTAAGATTTATATTTTCGGATTTCAATATCGATTGTCCCAGAATGATGTTCAAAGTAGCCCAACAAGGAGGAGTGCTCAGTCCGTTACTATACCTTCTCTACGTCGCCAGTGTTACCGAACATCCAAAAAAATAGTTTCGGTGTCACAATTCGCTAAAGACCTTGTCGTGGTTATAAAATTCTAAAAATAAAAAGCAAATAACAAAATTTTAGAAAACTCAATCAAAAAGATAAACAATAATTTACGTGAGTTGGGTCTGGATGTATCTCCTGCTAAAACTGTTCTCGTTCATTTTAACAAACAAAGGATAGCTCCCGGAAATGCTGAAATTACTATCGATGGTCAGACTATATAATCAAAAAAATTGTCACGCTTTTTGGGAGTAATCTTTTATTATAACTTGTCCTTTAAACTACAGGTAAAGCTGTGAAAAAAATGTCATCATTTTGTACCAAAGTTTTATTCTATCCATAATGGAATATGGCTCCTTTGTATATCTTTTAAATAATAAAATAAATAAAAATTCCAAACTCGGCCCTAAAAGCTGCCCAGGGATAGCGCATTTTAACTCCGAATAAAATATTACTCGCGCAATTTAAACGCACTTCAGTAATTCATCAAAAAAACTTTATCTTGCAATGCCACTTAGCCAAAATGTACTCGAACAGCAGCTCGCTTGCAAATACAGCTCTTTGAAGATACCTAACTGCATTTGAAAAGTATACAAGGGTCCGTAACGACTATTTCTATGAATGCGTCTCGTCAGTTAAAAACATGAAAAACAATATAATTGATCAGACAAGCTTTCATGTAGACGCAAAAATATTTAGTACACTTTATAACTGCATATCAATCGACACCAAATTTGGGCTGAGTTTGAAAGACATTATTGATGTTAACTATGCAGTTGAAAATTTAGTCATTAATAAAAACGCCATAGAGATTTTCACTGACGGTAGTAAAATAGCAGCTGCCAACTTTGTGGGGTCAGCGCATTTTTATCCTAAACTGAATATCACTATAAAAAAGTATATATGCTCTCAACATAGCAAACCAAAATACTGGGCCCAACTTTCTCATTTTCTCAGACTCCCTGAGTGCCTTGTAGAGTCTCCAGAGCAACAAAATCAAAGTCAAAATAAACTCTTACATTCTTGAGATCAATGAAAAGTTAAGTCAGTTAATCTCCTCGAATCAAAATGCACACACTATTAGCTTTCATTGGATTCCTTCTTATAGAGGGATCCGTTGAAATAAAGAGGTTGACGCGCTAGCCAAGGCTGTTAATTCTTTGAACAGTTGTGATATTTCTAAAATACCTTTTACCGATTTCTACTAATACTTTAAAAAGATTCCATAGTACGCCAATAAGAAGTTTAAACGTGAATTCATTAAGATAATTTGGCTACCTTGCTATATCAAATTGATTTGATCGATGATCCTAAATGTAAATGTGGTCATGAACGAGAGGACCTGAACTATGTTGTCTGACAATGCCCTACATATGACTCTCAAAAACTCAAAATAAAATAAAAAATCTGAACATGAACACGAAAATACACGTGCCTAACTGTATGGAAATGTTTGTCATCGAACAAAATATCACTACCTGTCTCCTCATATTTTCGTTTCTAGAAAAATATAACCTACTTATTTAAATTCGTCTTTCCCGCAAATTGCTCGAATCTGCGCTTCACTTTTTTTCTCTCTTCTTTATGTTAAGTTTAATCATACTATGTAGGTTTCATAAGCCCATATATGGCTTGAATAAAGCTTAATTGAAAAAAATTAATACTTTATATTTGGATGAGATGTAAAAAAGAACTGAAAAATAATATACTTAAAAATGAAGGAAAACCTTAGCGTCTTTAACACTGCGTGTTACCCGTCAGTTAGTCACGATAGAACTGATGATTGTATTAGAGGCCCTCATTCACTTTGCCTATGAGTCATAGAAGAGTACATAGCCTCTCTTCTCTTCTCGCACTTTTATCACACTTATATATACATATCGCAATAAGGGTTTTAGTTTCAACATGCCGCTTCATCAATATAATCGTGACATACAAATAAAATTTTGATACGTTGGCGTTTCCATTTAAAGCAAAATGGTAATCTAAAACTGGGAAAAACTTTACTTTTGCACAGAATTGAACTGATAACAAAAGTCTGATTTTGATGAAAGAGGAAACACTTTACACAAAATTCAGTCGAACCTTTCAGTTTCTTTAGAAGTTTAAATCCTTTGCGTTCATTGAACTTAAGCTTGATGATCCCCTTTCTACCTGAACGTCCCTCAGTATTTGAGTCATTGGACCCCGATTGTTTGTAGGTTATTTCGAGTTAACTAGTAACTCTGTCGTTCCACCTTTCCGCATACTTCGCAGACATTTCTAAAAAATCTGATAAATCCATTTACCTCTCGGCTGGCTGTTTCTTTGTTGGATATTTCAGATCTTCTTGGTGATGTGGACTCTGCCTACTGGCCTAATATCTGTGATAAATCACCAACTCGCAGCTCTGCATGATCTGTATCTGTAGCAAGATGTTGATTTATGACTTAAATCGCGTCCTTTTCTCCGCTTCTGTTCGATTTATTCGCCTTCCTGTATATTGGAATCCCTCGTTGAATGCTCATCATCGTTTGCTTTTTATTTTTCCATTTAAGACTTATCTGTAGATTCGAAAACTACCTCTACGTTTAAAAATTTTGTTAAATCTCTTGTTTTAAGTGCTGCCCCGAAATTGTTTGTACTTCAGTTACTCGATGATCAGGCTGCTTGATCCCCGACTATTTCTCGCGCTCGCCGCAGCTGCCTTTGAAGTAATTTATTGCTTTGACCGTGTTGAATAGTTTTAATTCGTAGAGTAGGGATGATGCTAAAACTTCAGTTGCCTTCACTTGATCGTCCTTGAGACTAACAACATCAACATTTCTTACCCTCAAACTGCACGCGAAAACTATTACCGGCTAACTGCCTTACGGGCAATAAGTTTGAGCCTAGTGTAGGTGCTTTTAAACACGTTTTTCACTTTCTATGTCACTTCCTGTCCTTTAATTATAAACTTTATGGTTTCTGATACCATCCCTTGATATTCAGCAAATTCTTCATTATCTGCGAAACGTACGGTATCTTTCTTTTCTGAGTCGATCTCCTCGAAGATATCCTTATGATTGGTCATGTGGCTTGTTGTCCCAGAATCAATAATCCAAACCTTTTTTCCTCTTTCAGCCTTTACTTTTCTAGCTTTTGAACATGTCTCTTCTGTTTGCTTCGAATCCTTACACTTCCTTGTTGTGAAAGCTAGTTCTTCTCGTGAATCCTTGAAACAATGTGTGACTTTACTAACTTTGTCCTGCTTTTTCTTCCAGGCTTGATACTTTTCACAGTTCCTTTTATTACGCCCGGCCTTCTCACATAAAAAGCATTTCATTTAAATAATAATGCTTGATTGAGCGTTCATGGCAGCTTCTCCTTGATGTCCGGTCATGTCATTGATTACCATATTATTCTTGCGTCTCATGTATTCGTCGATCAACTTGCTTTTGACTATAGGTAGGCCCTTTAGGCCGACTTTTAAAAGTGGGACCAAAATATCGTAGGATTCTGGCAAACTCTCTAACAACGTAGGCGCTGCTAGTTTTTCCCGGATCTCTTCTCCAAGAGCTGGCATTCGGGTTCAGGTGTCCTGCATTTTGTTAACATAGCCATCCATGTCATTGGCTTCCGCTAATCGCATTCTGCATAAAACTCTGTATAAATAGACTATATTGGCTGCTGATAATTTTTGGTGGTAGTCTTCTAATGATTTTCAGGCTTTTCTTGCACTGGTAGCGTCAGCAATGTGCACTAATTGTTTGTCGTCCACGAGCAAGCCCATTGCAGAAAAAGCTTGGTTGTCCTTTTCTTTCCAAGCCTCATCCCAAACTGCTGGAGCTTCTTTGTCAACCACTGACCACACTTTTATGTTCATAAGCATATGATTTACTCTATACTTCCATACTGCATAATTGTTATTGAGTTTTTCAATTTGAAAACTTGAACGAAACCCTTGCGACATGTTTAAGCTATTGCTTGATCACTTTAACACTGTTCACTTCTTTCACTTTATGGTCACTTGACTGTCACTTTATTGTTACTTGAACTCACTCTAAGAAATTAAATATTTACTTTACTTTATTTTTTATCCCTTTTATATATCTGGGCCCATAACCTGTTATATTAAATCAGAGAAATATTTGCGCACGATAAAAAGGTATAAGAAATAAATGCTGTATGTAAAGATAAATAGGAAAACTATATACTTGGATGAGATTTACGAAACAACTGAAAAACTATATACTAAATAACTTGAGGAAATCCTTAATGTCTTTAACTCTTCTTGTTACCGGACGGTTGAAAAGGAAAGAACTGATGAAAATTTCCTTCTCTTTGACTCTCAGAATCGCAAGTTTTTTAAACTTCACTAGTTTTTCTTCACAAGCCTTTTATTTTTTAAATCGTCGTCGTTTATTAAAAGATCAATAATTCCATAAAAAGGTATTAAATTTTTATGATGAAATCATAAAATTTTACACGCTCACATTCGGAGATAGGGGAGGTATCCGACCTCTTCCAGTGTCTGAACTCTCCCGGACTAATACTAATATAATAAATTGAGTGAAATTTTCCAACTTACAATATTTTCTTTTTCGGGCTTTTTTCACGATCAGGAGTGTTATTTTTCGAAATTATTCAGCAGCCCTTTCTTTAAATTCAGTTTTTTTAATTATGTTGAATTTATATTTAATTGAATTTTATTGGATTGTCTTCGACTTTTCTTAAATTTAATTCAATGTGTTTTGAATATCGTTGAATGCTCTTTCTATTCTATTGATTTAAATTTCATCAAATTTAAGTGAACTTTATTTGAGTATATTCTCTGATTAGTTCAATTTCCCGTTAAATTAAATTAAATTAAATTAAAATAAATTCTCTTGCATACTAAAGCAATGGGTATAACAATTCGTACTATTTCAATGACAGTACTCTTCCACTAATATAGTTTAAAAAAAATGTTTTTTTTCTAATTATGGTTTTTGTTTTGCTTTAAATAACTAATATATTTGAAACTAGTTATTTTAGAAGTTTTCACAAAAGCTGGAGGGAATTGGATGTTTAGTAAACTCTGTTCTTAAGTTTATATTGTAAACAATTAAAAACTTTAATCTTTCACTTTCAAAAAGTAGCGTTAAACGAACTAAAATGAGTTATTTTTTAGTTAAACAAGGAAGCGTTTTTTTACGATATTGTAAAGCAGAGTCCACTCATACCGAAAAAATCCGGCTATTCGTATCCGTAGCCACAGCCTATTATAAAATTAATTATAAAAATAAGTAGTTTTGTGACTAGGTTTTATGTGGAAATTCCATAATTAAATGTCTGTTGTTTAGCAATATATAATTCTTATGCTAATAATTATTTTATTCAGGTTTCATGGTTAACGGGATGCGGGTGCGCGTATTTATCTTGTTAAATTTACGTAGAATGCGTCTTTGTTAGCAAGTGGTAAAATACACTCTGCATATATATGTATATGTCTAGCAATTAATGTTGTTTCATGCTTCTGACGTACGCTAGTAGTCATTCGCCAGTTTGGCTTTGCAAACGTCCTCGATCTAGCAAATATTGCGGGAAAAGCCTTTGCAGGCGCTATTCAAAGGATATTGCTTTGGGGACTTTATACTTCATTTAGAATTTCAGTAATTCAACACGGTCAGAGAAGTTCGATATTATGTGATGATAATTTTCCACAAGAGTAATTTTAAACAACTTTTTTTTAGAAATAAATTCCCTAAATACCAATAGGCAAAATAAATAGTACATTAAAATTAATATAACATAAAAAAAAGGGTTTTTCCTTAAAACAGTTTTTAGTTTCCAAAAGGGGCTGCAACAAAAAGGAACCTCTTGTGCTGAAAAGCAACCCAAAATTATAAATTTTTTCTAAGGAATCCAAAGCAATGTTTTTTTTTGGGTTGCAATAGATACTTTTTGTATACAATAACTAATATTCTGCCTTGACTCACTTTGAAGTTGTCGAAGTTAATGGTGCATATTTTACTCTATAATGTAGATTAAATAATATTGCCCTGGGAAAAATTTAAAAAAGGAGCTAAAATTATAGAGATTTATAGATCTGACGTATTCAACTGCGCATGTGCTGACAAATGTGGGACGATTTAAAATTATATGTAGGTATTTGTATAATTAAATTCAATTTGCTAAAAAATAAATAAAAAGCCTCTGATAATATTTATCTTATGATTATTAATAGTATGTATTGATTTAAAATTGGTCCCCGTTTTTCGTTACATGCGCAGTTGAAAAACTCGGTGCCCGCCGCTGGCCATCTGTCGGATATCTGCGAACTAAAAAGGTACCCACAAGAAGAGTTCTACTGGAGTCTCAATTTTGAAGGATTCCAACTTTTGCTTGATCTAAAATATTAGAAAAGACCCAATATTTTCAACAGCGAGCATGTTTTTAAATAATAACATTAATTGTTTACCAAAGCGGGACAATTAAATATAGCTTATACGATTTAATTAGCGGAACAAGTTATGTATAATTTTCATTTATTTCATATTAAAATTATACAAAATAGATTAAAACTATATATAATATTTTTGACAATATATAATTGTTAGACCTGTGTAAACAATTACAGTACCTTTCAATTTCGACATTCATATTACATGTTTTATAAAAAGGAAATTTATTTACGAACCCGAGCAGAAATTCCAATGTGGATCGGATCGGGGCCAGATCGGGTAGAATTTGGACCAAATCGAGCTATCTAGATGGGGCCAGACTCTAAATGAAACGCGATACCCTATCGGGGCCCAAATGCAGCGCCTAGAGATAACCCAGTCTGGCCGCGCTTGGGCCCATATCAATTTATTTTTATTATCCTAATTAAAAGGAATTTTTATATAAAACAATATTAAAATCGTATGTATTACCTGTTAAACTGAAATTTGAGAATATAAAAATCAGATTATCAAACAGATTACGTTATAAGCACATTAGAGTATGTAAGATAAGAATATTTCAAAATGTAAGGAATTCTTTTTGAGTTTCGGCCAATTTTTCCAAATAAATTCAAAATCTTACTTATGTATGGTATATATCCATATATATATATATATACACATACAAATACAATTGGCCACCCATCTCACGATCGTGAGTTTGATACATGGCCATAGGTGTGATTTACCGCTGTTTTACTGGGAGCCAGTGTCTTCATAGATGGCAATTGCTCGCAGTGGGACCTTGCGGTGGTTGTTTAACCGTTTTTAAAATGACCTATATCACAATATATGCCGAACAAGATGTGATGTTGCAATACCTAGAAATTTTGTATCAAAATCATTTTGCACATTACATTCAATCCCGCTAAGAGGTACAATGTCTAATTTAGCTTCTTAGAACTTATTACGAAATTTTATATTGCGTAGCTTGTTAAAAAGTTTCTTTTTATATTTTATTATGAATGGTTTTTCCCAAATTACTTGACCAGCTTTGGTCTTAGATTGGATCAATTAAAATGTAGACGTAATTAAATCTCTAATTTACTAAATTCGAAAATTAAATTAGTTGTTTGGATCATTTTTCTTAAAAATTAATCAAATTAATTACATAGTTTTATTCTTTGATGTAATTTAATGGTAACATTTTCTTTAATATTAAAATTTGATCTCAAGTAAATTGTCATAAATAGAATTGATTTCTGAGAGTGAAAAAAGGGTCTTGATGAAAATTTGTTAAACACTTAGTACATATTTTTGCAGATTGTTAGAATTAAAAACAGGGATTTATAAGTTAATTAAGACTGTTTAAATGTAAGCCACGTGGCTTCTTGTGCACAGTGTCGATGTTCGTTTGTGTTCTTTGGCGTCCAATCTACAGCTTTTTGCATTTGTCCTAAAAAAAAGAAACAAAAAGATTTATATTCTTGATTAAATCTAACATCGGATTAATATTTATGTTTAAGAAAAAATGGATAATTAATAATAATGCGAAGCTCTCGAAAAAATGACACGATTTTTTCGAAAAATGTCATATTTAATTATGTAAGAAAATAAGCTAAAAATGTAATATCAATAGAAATTTAGTTTTATTTTTAAATTTAATATATCATTTTGTTATCCTTAGTGTTGTCTACATATTAACCCTTTTATAGTTTGGAAATATCAAACGAGAAACTTTGTATTGTAATCAATAAAAAAATTTAACTTCGTCCCACTGTACCTTACTACAGATTCTGCACCGGATCTTGGTTATAAAGAGTATAACGTTTGTTTTTCATGTTTTCGGTTAATGTTAATGTCTGTTGCATAAAATGTAGATTATAAAAGGTGTTTGCGTGTATGTGTGTGTAATGAATGAATTATTACTCCAATGTTTGTAATCCAAAACGATGTTGAGAAATACAAAATTTTACCTGGATTAGTTCAGAATTAAAAAACAACATTTTTGCAAAATATTTTACAAAAATAGCACGAAAAACTTGAAAACGTCTCAACAAAATAATATGTCAGCTAAAAATTTTATTTTTGAGGATCAAAAACCACGAATATATTATATATGTCCCACGTCCCAGCGTGAATCACTCTCTGCTACTTCACTTTCTAACATATATGATAGAAATACATTTTATTTTCATTAAACTCCTTTTTCCTTTATCATAACGCAACAATGATTTAACAATAAATTTTTTTTTAAATAATTATTTACAATATCGAAAAATCCTGCAATATATATCATGAATCTATTGCGACTGACTTTTTCTTAAAATTTAGTATTACATGGTTGGATAGATTAGGATAGCGTGTTGAGCACAAATTACATGTTAAATTGAAATAAGTAGAAGCAGTTTTCAGTTACGATATTTAAAAAAATGATAAGTAAAGGAGAAAACTTACGTCAGAATTTCTTTTGAAATATTGAGTTAAAGAATGTGGAATGATCCTGAAAAATTACATCTTTCACGTGTACCTCTGCAGCCTAATCTATCTAACATGGGGAAATTTTAGGTTTTCCAAAAATTGAACTCATAGTTAAGGGTCCGATTGAATCGTGTTAAGTTTTTTATGGATTAAAGAAGATTCTCTACAGAATAAAACCATAATGACAACTTTCATCCCCCCCTACAGATCTCCAAATATGAGGCGATAATGACAAAACTATATTTTTACGTAAATGTTAATTTTGAGCAATTTCTGGAATTTCAAAAATAAAAATAATTAATAATGGACAATTTGTATATTTTTGGAATGAGACGTAATAGTGAGTCATTTTTCAATATTTTCGAATTATCTGAAATATGCTTATGCTACTTTTTGTCGAATAATAACATAGTTTTGATAATATTTCTTCCAATGTTTAACAAATTTCTCTTTGTTTGAAAAATTTTTATTTTGTTTAAGAGTTTTCTTTTGAAAATTGTTTAAAGATAACATAAAATGGAACACATAAAATTATTTTTCTGGATGTATAGTGTATACATAGAATATATTATTTATTTTTTAATTTTAAAGAAACTGAATTCGTTTAAACCATTTTTTTCCCTAAAATATTTTATAAATAGTATTTCATGGATTGTTTATGCATGTGGTTACAAGGATTTACTACTCGTCGAAATCATTTAATATTATACTAAATTCAGAAAATATGATTATAAAAATATTGTTGAAAAAATTGTGTAAAAGAATTATATTTGCTGAAGCAATAAGAAAACGGTTGATATGTTTTTTTATACACTACAGCAACTCTCAGAAAAATAATTGTGTGTATTCTCTTTTATATTATTTTTTTAAGTTTTCCAAAAACTGCTTGAGAAAATAAAAATAATTTAAAGAAATAAAAATAGGTTAGAAATAAGAAGAAACCTATCAAGATTATGTCATTATGCAACAAAAAGTAGCGTAGGATACCAATTTCAGAAAAAGTTGGACATCTCTAGCTCAATTTTTCGAAATTTTAAAAACAAACAATAATTAATTCTTTAAATAATTACATAATTTTTTAAAAAGAATTTTCTACTCAAAAAAATGAAGAAATATTACATTTAATTAAAATAAGATTATTTTTCACATTTTATGGGCAAAATTAATTGTTTAAATAAGTTTAATTCATTTAAACAATTAAAGATAGTTTAAAAAGTCATGGGGGTACTAAAAGTGTCCATTAGTAATTATTTGTATTTAAGAAATCGCAGAAACTTCTGAAAATTACAATAATACGAGTGAGTTAAAAAAAGTAATTATTATAATTTTATTTCATAGACACTCCTCTTTAATCCCTAGAAAATTTGGTACGTTTTGATCAAACCCTGAAGGCGGAGTTCAATTTTTTAAAAAACTAAAATGTTTCCATGTTAATTAAATAGGATTTTCAAGTGACATGTGGTTCAATATTGCAGGAATATTCGATATTTTACATAGTTAAAAAAATTTTACCATTTATGACATCTTTGAATTTTATTTTTTTACTTTAAAGACGGAAAATCCTCAAAAATTCGGTTTGATAAATTAGGCTTTAGAGGTAAGCATAGGTAAAAAATGAGTTGTATGGTTTATTTTTTTTTTAATTTCGTAGTTTCTAAAGCATCTGATAGGTTTCATTCAAATTGGATGAGAATTGCACTGGAAATACGAAAAAGATCCAAAATATGATTATTTCAGATGAGTCTTTTTTTATCTGTTTTATAATTAGCGACAATTTGCTGCCGCAAATATTGAAATATACGTTTGAGTGAAAATATGAAGTTCAATGCGAGTGGCCTCCAAATCACTAAAGGTTTTTCCTTAATCATTTTTTTCGTTTTATAAAGTTTCTTTGGATCCAAATATATACATAGCATATAAATAAATATATAGCAGCCTATAAATCAGTAGTGTTTTTCCTTAATTATTTTTCTTCCTTGTAAAAGTTTTTTTTTTTAATTAACCATAGTCTCTCGGTTGATAGGTGGAAGATGTCAAGCATCCTAGGATCATCAGTAAAGTTTTCAGAAAATTTTGAATTACAAGATAGATTTAAAACTCGATTTATTATGCTTCAGCCTATAAACGACTATGGCTCTGAAAATTGAATTTCACTTCCCTAAAAATCGTTTCTTTAGGTTTAAGTAATTTTTGGAAGATTGACAACTTTCTAAGACAAAGATAGAATCTTTTAGAAACTCTTGAATTTTAAATTAGAGCTAAAATTAGAATTTTCTTATTTTAGCCTAAAAATCACTGCCTCTAAAAAGTAAATTTTGTTGCTTCATCAAATATTTCCTCCGGTTCATGTAGTTAATACTACCATTTCGTAACATTCAGAAATGTTAAAAAACACATAATATTTAAATAGTAAAAATTTTGAAAGATTTACAATCCTTCAACATATTTTAATTAATAAATTACAGAGAAAATACATTTCAATGCTGATAGATTAGTATCAAAAAATTATTCAAATTTTAAATTATTGGCATTAGGATTGGATGAGATGACTTCATTTGCTTTAAAAAAATATTTTATTTTTTAAATATAAGCCAAACAGTCTAGAAAAACTATTCTAAATTTAAAATAAACTTTGCTTAATATATTGTTTGGCAAACAACCAAAAGTTGCTAGTTTTTTAGAACTCTTTTAAAAATCTATTCCATAATTACATTATATAATTTTAAAATACTTATATTCTTAATTGCATGAACCCCAATACTAATAAATAATAATTTGAAAATATACTAAAGTTTCTCTTCTGTTTGCAATTCTTTAAAATTTTGAATTTTTTTGCATTGATTAAAAAAAATTTGAATAGTTTTAGCTTTCCTATTTTAAAAAATTTTTTGTTGAATTTGCAGCTTTTCAGAGTATTTATTAAGAATTATTGTAATGTTAAAAAATAATTATTTAAAATTTTCTTTTTCTCAGGGTATGATAACAACTTTATAGAGCGAAATAGTTGGGAAGTCGTCCAAAGGAAAAGTTGCTAGAGAATAAAAAAGAAGCTGTAAGATGGCACCACTTCTCTATTTAGCGCCGATAAAGCAGGAAATGAGAGATTTGTATATTAGACATTATAAATATAAGTACAATTAACAATATATGCACTTTTTGAAAATTGCGCAGTTCTTCGATATTTGTAAACTAAAAAGAAAAACGACTATAAGCTAAATTATTCCTTAAACAGTTTTGGAATTTCACAGAACTGAATTATTCACAATAATTGAGGAAACTAATTTATACCAACTTTATCGAAAATTTAATGACACACAGAGTAAACATGCCTTTCATCTCAAACATTGAAAATTTTTAATTAAAGAGTAACAAACAAATTTTAACGATTCATTTGCTTCCAATAAAAAAGACTGAATTAAAATGCTAATTCATTTTTATTACATTTTCATTTCGTTGTTTAAACTTCAATTTCGAATTTAAGCAGAAAATCGTTAATTATAAAGAATCCAAGGGTGAACTAATCCTGTTATACTATTTTAATTCAAAGATAGTGGAAATAAAAAATACAAGCCTTTAAGGTTCTTACCTTGCATTACGTGTTTACGTGCTTTCATTTGAAGACATAAACAGAAAATTTATCTACGAGGCAGGTATTTTATTGGTTCATGCTTTAATTCGAAAAATACAAATAAAACTTAGGAAAATAAAAGGCTCTGAAAAAATCCGATCTGTGCAGATTTATTTTTATTTATAGATTACTACCGAATTAATAATAAATTTTCCATATCGACATGATTTTATAAACAAAAATAAAAACATAATAATAAAGAAAAAGTTTCTAGGAACACAATAATATTTTTTCTACGTTTTTTCCGTTTTCCCTGGTCTCGCCAAAAATGTTTGCTCTATGTTCACCGAATTTCGATGAGCATATTTAAGACCTAATAGAGACTATAGAAAAGTACATTTTCTTTATAAGAGCACTAAATCCCAGAGATATTATTTATCTGAAGTTGGATAAAAGCGTTGCATACAATTGAAAACTACAATAATCCGAGGACGGATAATTTTTATACTATAATAATATTAAATTTTTATCCTTGTCAACAAATTTCATTCCATTTAAAAGATAATAAATTATAAAGCAAGATTTCTACGTCAGCGCACTAATCTCATAATCCTGAAAATATGAATGCGCTGCTATGCCTTTGAAAGATATTTTTAAAGAGCATCGAGTGCCCTTTTAAAATGGAACGTAAAAGCGAAATGAATTAATAATGGAGAAACTTAATGAGACTGCAGTATTCTGCTTTAGTTTACAGAAATTACATTAATCAAAGAGATGTCGTTCTTTCCGTAACGTTTATATACTTTTTTGTATTTGTATTTATATTGAGATAGTAAGAAATTATTGTGTGAAAATTTATTCAAACAAGACGCAATCGATGAAATATGAAATTGACTTCTATCAAAATTCAACAAAATGTTGTTATTGGGAGGAATAGAATTTTCCCTCATATATCGAAAAAATTTACTTTTGTGATATACCAGACTATAAATATGCCACTGCCAGTGGTAAATTTTTACATTGTCATTCATGAGAGTGTAATGTAATCATCCAAATTTTCTATATATGGCTTTTAACGAATCTTTACGTTTCGTCACTATACGCTTTTGGTAAAAAAAAGTGCCCGGGTTTTTTGCATAGAAAAAATCCAGAGCACTTAATTAGCACTAAATTTCTGCGCAAAGGAGAATTTGATACATCTAATAACATTGTATTGAATAATGAGAGAATTGAACAAGTTGATAAATTCATATACCTTGGTAGCTTATTTACTAGGGACGGTAAGATAGATGAGGAGTTAGATAGACGCATAAACGAAGGTA
>JAAAKG020040183.1:0-19054 GCA_010014905.2 Druon quercuslanigerum
AACTAAAAATGCAAGTAATAAAATGAGCTGTATTCTTAATATCAATTATACGAAATAATGCGTAGAGTTAACAAAAGTAAACAGTGTCCGCTAATGTGATGGTATCCCAAAAAGTAAATACGAAATGTGAGAGTAAAACTCTTTTGTGTTTACAATGCAGATTTGTGGTTAAGACATGTTTAGCGTCAATGTAAACAAGGTTGCCTGCCGCGAATCTGGAAACAAAAGCGAATCGCAGTGGGCGTGGCGCGGCGCGGCGTAATGCTTGTCGCTTCGTCGTGTAGGACCGTAAGATGATTTTTTTTTCTCATAAACCACTGACGGTCCCAAGATAAAACTTGCAGGACTTGTAAAGTACATGTATGTCTTCATTTGACAAAAAAATAAAAAAATTAAAGAACACGTATTTTGAAAAACGCGATTTTAGTTTTTTGAGTTTTCAGAAAAATGTGAAAAAAAATTTTCGCTACGATCATTTTTTTTCTTGAATTTATATTTCATTGCAAACAATTTCAGACCTTGAAAAATTAAATCGGTTAATTAGAAACAAAGATATAGGACTATCCAAAAAAGTTACCAAAAATTTCAAAGTCCCATATCTCCGCCAGTTTTTTTTTTAAATTTTCAAAAAATATTTAGGGTTTTTTTCTACACTAATATAGAACTTATACGCTGAGTTACAGCCAAATCCCTTTCCAAGACGAAAATTCTTGATCCGCTTGACGTGGACTCAACCTATTATAGTTCTATTTAATGTTCCCGGAATCAGATAAAAATATTCGCTTCTCATCACCAATTAAAGTTTTCATGTTTGAACTAATAATATTCGAAAAGCCTGTCCTGTAAAGTTGGCAAACTTTAAGATAGGATCCTATAGTTTTCAGGGTCATGAAATGTGGATAAAATTTCTTATGATATATAAGGATGCTCAAACTTTATTCTATATATTTAGCAAACAGTGAGAAGCCATCATATTATGACAAGAATAAAGAAATAATAATAAAAAAAGTACAGAAAAGATAAATGCAAGTAGGGATGAGAATATGAGACAAGAACGGAATAACATAAAAAACTGATTGTGCTGAATATGTGTGAAAGAAAAGGTTTTTAAATTTACGTGAAAGTATAAACGCAGAAAAAATAAATATTAGGCTGAAATTAAATTCATCAAAAAATTTTAATTGTGGCACCTTTTGTATATAAAGCATATAAAAGATTTAAATAAAATTATGTAATTGTAATTTTCAGAAAATAATATTTTTATTTGGAAATAGTACATATTTTTATTAACATAGCAACCTTATTATTTTCTTAGATCTAAGATTTTTTTTAAATGAAATATTAATGAAAATATATATTCCATTGTCCATTAATACCTAACAAATTAAAGAAAAAATTGAAGACAATGTAGAATAATATTTAGATGTTGAATGCTAATATCTAAATTCGTAATGTATCTATACAGTTCCTAATATCCTGTTTGCAGTTTTCTCAAAAGATGAATTGAGGAATATTCTCTACTGGAAGATGTTTAAGCTCCCCTGCATAAATGCTGTCGTAAAATGGAATTCGTACAAATATGTGTGGGGTTGTTAAATCAAACGGCCATATTTTTCTCGGTTGAGGAAGAAGATATGCTATTAAAACATTGTTTTCGCCTACTTTTATATAAGCACGGATGTCTTCAATGCGCAATTTATTTTTGTTGTGGTGAGTTAATACGAGATTTGCTTTTAAACTTAAGATAAACGGCGCTTCAGGTATGTATAAAAATACACGGTCATCTGAAGGACGTCGCATTCAGGTCGGAAAACCATGTGTTAAATTTTGTAGAAGTCCAGTAAAAACGTGTTGACTGCCTACCATTTGTATATAAACGCGGCTTCGTGGAGGAATTCTATATTGGACTGGTAGATATCTTTCAGGTGAGCTGACAGGTGAGCTAACCAGTGCACCTAATTTTGTGGAAAAAATGCAGGTTTGTGAATATTTTGTAAAGATATTTGTTATTAAGTAGATAAGGTCTAAAAGGTCTAAACATAGCTGCCCAATCGCTTATTAAATTTGTGAAATCTACCCCTTAAAGCATTAACGTCTTTGTTCTTACTTCCTTGTCGTAAATAGGAAAAGCACCTGTCATTTAATTTTGTGAAAAATTCTCAACCGGATCTCTTTGAACCACAGTTCAAATCTCTACGAGAGATTAGAGCGATAATTTACATTATCGCATAACCAAATACAATGGTGATCATTTTTCTCAAGATCACCGGTTTCTCCTACTTGTGATCTAGAAATAAAGGAAGAAACCCTCCTAGTGAGGGCAGTAGTCATTTTTCAGCATTGTAATTAAGAAGCTCATTAAGTATTTACTCTGAACAGCAAACTACGAGATTCTTGGCAAGGCAACCTTATTTTCACAACGATCTCGTCTATATAAATTATCTTTACTTTATGAAAAATAGAGCTTCTCTACGCCTATGGGAAACTTCCATAGACGTTATCTTTAACGTTCTCGGAAATTTACGAAGTATAATAGGAAAGGCACCGTGATTAACACGAATTCACGGCCTCTTTCCGGCAAGCTCAAGATTGAGTTTATTCAAATTTTCGCAGTGGAGGGACACGAAGGTTTCAGGCTGCGCTTACCACAACAAACATTGCATCAATCGCGCTCAATCAATCTCAAACTCCCAAATTTATTAGAGTGAAACTAAAGTGCTTGTAACTTCAAGAAGAAAACTGGGACGATGGTCGTGGGGGCTAAAGCGCAGGCTTTGGACCCACTCTGTCGGCTTGCGGTTCGATTCCCGCCTCACACTCTGGAAGAGCCACAGTGGCCCATGCGGTGAACACTAGCCTAGCAAGGGAGTTGTTCATCTCCGGAGAGTCGCAGGACCGGTGCCTGTAGAGAAAAAGGTTTTCTAAGTACTTAAGGCTGTTACTCTTGATGGTTCGGAACCCACCTTAAACTGTAGGTCCCCTCCCACACCAAATAAGTGTGTGCGGGGTGTATGAAGGATAGGGAAGAAGATGCAAGAAAACATGTAAACCCTTAATGGACACATTAGAAGCTTCCATACAAATCTCCAATCCAACTTCAAGAAGAAAACTATGCAATTACATGGAAAATTACTCATTCTGATACGTATGGTAGTTTTATCTTTTCAGTGAATTCTTTATCGCAATTTATAGTTTCTCTTGCTCATTGGTGAATCCACCAATTCATGTTCAAGAGAAATTTTCTAAATGAAATAAGTTACTGGGAGAAACCACACGGAAAAAATATGGAACCAAATAGTTGTCTAGTTTCAAAACTTAATATTACCAAAAACTTGTAAGAATAGAAAAGTTTGTCACATAGGACGAACAAATAACAAAAGACGGACCGCGCTGATCTTATTGACTGTCGTAGCCACTCTCTGCGCGCTATGGGACTGATTCGGTCCCATGCTCGGCAGAAACAGCTAGCATCGCTACTATACTATACTATAGTATACTCTCTCGCTCAGCGAGGCGACCCCGTTTTGCCCAGCATGTGACTGATTCGTTTCCACGCTGGGAGGCGCGGATTCACCTAACTATTTTAGAAACAAATGATCTCATACATGGCATATTTGTTTCAAATGATTCCTGCACTCCTTATGGGATATTACAGTTCCATATCTTTTTCCGTGCAGTCTCTTAAATTCGACAATAGCTTTTCTTCTTTCAATTAATTATAATTATTCCCTGTAACCTCAGGCGAAAAAAATATATATAGTTTCTATATAGTGTGAAGTATTATATATAATATTCATTTATTTAATACAAAAAATTTATAAAACAAATGAATATTACATATAATACTTCGCACTATATATAAACTATATATAATATTTCCGCCTGGAACCCTATGGATAAAGAAAGGATTCATGGAATTGAATATTTCTTCACTTCCTTCTGATTGAATCCACAGATTTAAGGAAGTCAGCAAAATTCGAGTGTCTTGAGAGCCTTTTTATTGGAGAACCAAAGTCCTGGACACTTTCGCGACAAGTGCGCAAAAAGCCGCGCTTTTTCGGTTTAATTGGCGCGGAGTTTTCTCCTTCTGAAATAGTCCCCACTTCTGAGCTTCTGAGCGCTTCTTGTTTACAAATAATAACGAAGTCATTATTATAACAAATTCCAGAGTTAATAAGAGGTAAATAGGGTAATTTTCTTTTATTTTGGCTAATTTGATTGCTTCCTCATTGTTACAAAACTGAAACCGTAACTGCAAGAATTTTTAATTTGAAACGCATTCAACAGTCTATAACATAATGAGCAAAAATTTCATTTTTAATAATAAAATCGAATAGTTTATTCAAAAAATTAAAACTTACCTTATGCGGTTTACTTTTCTTCAGACTTTGCAGAATTGTCTCCCCTTTTGTAATGCTTCGTATACTGAAGTATTGGAAATTGCACTTTGAAATTTGTCACTTTAGAGTTTTTGTCCATTTTTGTCGATAAGTATCTTGTAAGGAGAAAAATTAAAAAGCCAGTTGAAATTCTCGCAACCAAATCAGAAAAACCAAGTTCAACTTAGATGATACCTTATTTAACTAAACCTCAAAATAACCATCTTTTGAGCTATTTTGAAAATTAAGGTTTCAATAGAAAAAGGCTCAAGCCCACGCGGAATTTTTGAATAATCATGTGAAAAACTGATTAATATTATAATTTAGATCCTTGATTCTTTTTACTTTATGAGATACTTATCTCCGAAAATGAACATAACCTCCATAGTAACGTATTTTAAAATCAAATTCTTGATATTTCAGCATCCAAAGTTCAAAAGGCGCTTAAATTCTGAAAAGGATGATAAGAATGAGACTTATGAGTCTTATTTCATTCAATTGCATTTTAAATTGTAGGGCATTCTTAAAGGGATATGAAAAGAAAATTGTTATAAAGAAGTGTTAATCATCAATTTCACTCACAATTAATATTAACCAATTAAAAAAAATAAGAATGATATATTTTCTATGAATAATTTTTAACAATCAAAATACTTTCTAATAAATTGAATTTGTATTTCTCGACAAGTTAAATACATAATTAATGCTTTTTTGTAACAGTTTTTTCGTATACTATAATGAACCTCATCTTTTATATTTTTCTATATTTTTCATCATAATCGGTCGTCTTTGAGGACAACAGACTTTTCTGCAAAAATAGACAAATTAGCGATCAGCGACCTCTAAGCTTTCAATATTATAATCGATTTATTTCTCCTTTGAGATGATTCCTTTTAACTCCGAAGGAACCACGAAATCTAAATTTAGAGAAATCACTACGCGTGTATCATTGGCTAGATATTTAGAACTTTTTTCCTGCATTACTTACATGAGAAACGTCGTGTATTCATCAAAATTACAATGCACGTATATTGCTATTTAATTTTCCAATACCGATATTGAGATTTTGCGTTACACTCGTAGAGTATAAAATTGTGGTAAAAGCAGTTTTGCTCAGAGCATGCATCAAAATATGACTGCGTCAGTAGCCTACTCTATGCAAAATTGAAATGATGGACATTATCGTGTTCCATGCTAAAACGTAAAACTATATATTAAATATTAATTCTGCTCTCTAGTGGAAAACTCTGGAAAGTGATATTCGTTATGGATGGACTTTCAAATTTTTTTATTTCGAGCGATCAGAGTTTATTGTGAAATAATTTTGCAAGGATGAGACGTATCATTGCACGTAGATCGTTATTGCCTGAATCATAATCCGAATGTAACAATCTTTTATCATGTCAGGTTTTGGAGATGATTAAGTTGATATAAAGCGTTCGCTTTCGAATTGATGACAATGGCTAAAAATCGACGAGAAATAATACGTTTCATCAATGTTGAACTTATAATATCAACCTTTATTTGTTTCTATTGTCCACATTCTTAAAAAATGTGATATTTCTTATCAGTATTATTATATTATATTAACTATTATATATTATACTTACTTAAGTAATTAGGGAAAACCGTATAGGTAAAGAATAGAATGACGCTCTTCATTTCTTGTTTGGATGGAAGCGGCAGAGAATTGAAAAATAATACTTAGAAAATTTATGAAGGGTTAAAGACGAAGACTGCTTATTTCATCATGTAAAATTTTTATATCTGCCAAATTTATTATCCATAGGATTTTAAGATTGATTTAAATTTACAATTTGATTAACATCTAAACTGCGCAGTAGAAACAATAAAGTATCTTGTTTGCAAGCAGCATGTAATGTGATTAAAATTAACTTCAAGATCCAATTTTATCTAGAATTTTTTTTCAAATTTTGAATAAAGATTTATTAAAGTGATATATGTAAAATTAACAAAAATTCTTCGAAAAAACAAAATAATTAAATCATCAACCAAGAATAATTACCCTAAAGAAAATTCGAACTTAGCTCTTTTTAGACCCCTACTGGTACGTCCTATGTGTCAAGGGCTATTTTCACTGTAGCATCATCAAAAAAATTGTAGAATAATTTTCACTCCACGAATTAAGTTCCAGCAATTACTGCATTTTTTGTACACATAAGTTTACAAGTCACATTTTACAGATTTCTATGAATTTTAAACTTGAAAGCTGTTAAAATTCCACAGAGATCCAACGAGCCCAATCTTTAAATTTTACTTTTCGTAGAAAATGGTGTAATGAATATAAGCTCAGAACATATTATCAACAAAATCGTTTTCAAACTTGGACAAAAAAACTTGATATAAACACAAAGTTGATTAAAAATGATTGCATATTTACTAGATGAACATACATAAGTAATTTTATCATGAACCTAATTTTCGGTAAGCATTCCAAAAGATTCATCCGAAGCTAGGACGATTTGCTTGAGTTTTCGCTGACCATCAGCTTGTGAATATGAGGGTTTTTATATATAATGACACTCGATAAACCTACATACATACCTACAAAGAAAAAACTGAGGCCTCTATTAGAAGCAATTCTTGGTTCCAAAGAAGCTGTAACAAAAAGAAACCTCTCTTGCTCAAAGGGAACCCAACATCAAAAATAATTTCTACAGGAATCCAAATGGTTTCAATAGGGCCTTTTTATCACTTCTGTTTTGACTCACTTCAAAAGATTTGACAAGTTAATGATAGACATTTTAATTGGAATGGAAGCTTCTAATGTGTCCCCTAAGGGTTTATATTTTTCTTGTACCTTCTTCTTTATTCCGTTACACATACCCCACACACTTACTTGGTGGTGTGAGGGGGGCCTGCAGTTTAAAGTTGGTTCCGAACCACCAAGAGCAATAGCCTTAATTACTTAAAGTACCTTTTTCACTGAGGGTACCTGTCCCACGACTCTCCGAAGAAGAACATCTCCCTTGCTGGAATAGTGTGCAACGCATGGGTCACCGAGGCTCTTCCAGAGTGCGAGGCGGGAATCGAACCCGCAAGCCGGCAGAGTGGGTCCAAAGCGTACGCTTTAGCCTCCACGACCATCGTCCCACTTTGACATTTTACTTTATATGCCGAATTAGATCATATTTCACTGGGGAAATTTCGATGGAGAAACTATTATTATAGACACAACTCATTCTTGAAAGGAAGATAGTGTACATAAAATGGAATAGTTTTAAAGGTTATGTTGAAAATCTGAAGTTTTCAACTGTTCATCTACCAAAAAGGGCTGGACGATTTACAATCAAATAATATACACTTACCACATTACGTTGATACCAATTTTTTTAAAGATGTTAGTTATTTTTATTATCCCATTTAATTTGTTTTAAAGAAAAATGGAAAGAGTTCATAATATTTATCTGTATTATTCATAGTATTCATTGATTTCGAATGAGCCCGCGCTTTTCGGGACATGCGCAGCTGAAAATTTCGGCACCCGCTAATGGCCGTCTATCGGATATTAAAGAACTAAAAAGGAACCCTCAAAAAGAATTCCTTTAGAGCCGAAGTTCTAAAGGATATCAACTTTTACTTGAGCCGCAACATTGCTGAACCTACAGTTTTTATGTGTAGACATTCCTAAGATTCGCATTTAGGAGTCAGCACATATTATCAGTGAAGCAGTCTCTCTGCAGCAGATAAAACCCTGGCGATGAAAAGGCACTAAAAAACACTGGCCACGCTGACTCCCTTTTTAGAATTTTCTTCAAATTACAAACACTTTTGTTTAATCTATGAATTTTCTAATTATACATATTGGGGTGATTGCTAGAGATCGATCAGCAACCTGGGTCGGAGCAGTATTGCAGAACAAACGTGTTATTTAAATAAATAACACGAGAATTCTAGATCAAACTAAAAATTATATTACCCCTTCCTCACATTAGTCCCTTCCCCAAAGAGTGAGTCACGCCTACCTCGAAAGTAAAATGTCTTAATGGTGTAATAATAATAACATATTTTATAATAATAACCTATATACTAAAATGCTATTTTCGAGTTAAATTCAAAAATGTTCTCTGTTTTGACTTATCCTATTGCATTTACGAGCTTTAAATGAGCAGCACTGGAACAGCACTGGGCAGTGCCGTTTCAGTGCTGTTTCAGTGCTGTTTCATTGCCTTTTCATGGGCAGGGAAGAATCTCCTTCGACAGATTCGGTCTCCCAATATGTCCAGGTTCAAGAAGGTTTCTGTGAATGATATGCTTGTCGTCTCAGTCATGCTCTACTCCGCGATTGTGCATCCCACTCAGTTAAGGCGGACATGGACTTCTAATTATCCATTATCTTTATAACCATATTATCGTGCGTACAGCTTACATCTTCGCAAATGGAAGAGATTATCTCCTAAAAATGGTCCGGAAATACGAGATAATTGCCAAAGAGGCGTTCGTTTACAAACTCTGCAAAGTAGGCGGCCGACACCCTTGGCCCGAATCTTAATATCAAAAGTGTTGATATTGCATTACTGCATCTAAATGCCTCGCATCTGAAAATTTAAGCAAAGCAAACAGACTAGCTGATGTGCATGGATGTTGACCAGATGAGAAAATTAAATAAAGAATGTTACAGTTTTTGGTCCGCGCGGAAACTTTTACAGAAATTTATAAGAACGTCCCATGTCGAAGGAACTAAGTGTTGCTCTTCTTAGGTCACACGGGCTTAACTCATACTGTAAAAAAGTGGTTGAAAATTACCCCATTAATCAGTGGACATAAAAATACTAGTGATTCACGTAGTTTTAAACTGCTATGTTTGAAAATTAATTTCATACTTTAGAATCACATGGAGACGGGTAAATTCGCTTAAAGACACTTTCAGACACTGTAATTTAAAGATTTTCGTGTCAAAGACACGAATAACTTTAAAATTCATATATGATTATTACTGTTTAATTGAAAAAGTCCATTTATAAATATTATAATTTCAGCTAATCTAATATAAGTTTTTTCTCTTTTTCTACACAAGCACCACAGTCAAGAAGAAATATTTTCTACTCGCCTTATGTAGCAATATCAGCATTAGCCTACGAGTGTAGTTATATGAGAAAAAGTTTAGAAGGCGTTTATAAAAGCGCGCATCAGAACATGTACAGTTTTGGCAATATGAATTTATTCCAACTTCATGTATAGACGGAACCGATGAAGTATTTAAAATATATTACATTTTATACATAAAACATGTTTGCGCGTTGTTGTGTTGTCCACTGACACCCGCGCACCAATTTATTTTCCTCTGCAGTGGAATTACAAAATTCTGGTAAAATTTCCGTAGCTCTGATGTTTACACTTTCCATGTGACTTAGATTGCATACATTTCATGATTTTAAAAAAACCTGGTAAAAGTGAATAATAATATCGGTTATAATATGGTTGAAATTTACCACGTTAATCACTGGTATTTTTATATCCACTGATTCCTGTGGTAATATTACACTTTTACAGTAAAATTGATACCAATATTGTAAAAATGCACTGTTCGTGGCTGCAGTTACATAGAGTTTCATTTGCACGTGCCGAAATAGTGTAATTTCTGTCTTTGTATGCCGTAGACACATTACTACCATCGTGATCGCTCTTACAGCATTGACGACCGCCCTGTCCTGCTGAACGCTCCGAATGAGATAGAACAAATATCCAAAACAAGATGTGCCAAGTTCTCTGGAACTACGATCTCCAAACAGCAGTGTCCATTGCAAACTGAAGGCCTGCCATCTTTCTGCAAGACTTCGAGAAACGAACTATATTCGTGATTGAATTCTCGGCTCCAACCGACTGTAACATCAAAGCCAAGGAGAGAATAAAGTACATGTATCGAGACCTTAGAAGGGAGCTCCAGCAATGGTACCCAAAATATTCAGTGAAAAATAACTGTCCTTGTTAACGGTGCGCTCGAAGGTGCGAAGCTATCACTGGAACATAAGCTGCAAAAAATATTCATGTTCCAAGAACATGCCGAGGCACTTCCTAGATATATGCGGATGGTTGCCATCCTTGGGTCGCTAAATGTCTTTAAGACACATATATGTCCTGATATCATCGTCTACTCAAACATACAAATAAAAATTTTGACCCTGACTTAGAAAAACGCGAATATATCCTACGATATAACAGCCATGAGGGATTAATACGGACTCACAACTAATATGATTGACTAATATATAGATTCCAAATTTGTGTACCTTGAAGTGTATTCAACACAGATATGGTTCTAAAAAATTATTATTACGCGTAGCATTTTTACAATAAATTAGTTCATTGTTAGCCCTGTAACATGTTCCTACAGAAAGTTTCACATATTTTATACCCTATTGTTTCTTCACGCAGAAAGAAAATTTTTTGAAAGTTTAAAATTCTTCAGATTTTGTATTGATTCACATTGCAATTTCACTGATTAAAATAGCTAGAAATGGGTGACTGACTGAAATCATCCAGGATTAGCACTGACAAACAGTGAAATGTCAGTAATTCAAATGTGGGGAAAATATGAATTTATAGTAGTCGATTACTATTTAATAGATTTAATACATTTTAATTGTTTAAAAAATTCATGTAGTTTTGCATTGTATGGCTGTCAAACAAATTTTATTAGCAACAGTTAAGAATTGCTTCGCCCAGTAAAAAACAAGCGTAACATTTTTAAACGAAATATACCTAACTCTCGCTTTCAGTCCAGTGTCGGGGGTTGCCTTATAATAGCCTAAGACTGAATTCGGGAGGATCGAAACTTAAACAGTCAGGCCCGCCTAAACCGTTTCCAATTGAAATGCATTGTATTGTGCAATATACTTGACTGAATAATCGCGAACTGCGCCCCGTTCAAGAAGACTGTCGAAACTGCTCTCGCCCTGCTGCCCTGAGAAACTGCTGGCGCCGGCAGTTCTAAGAAAGCCGAAAACGGGGTAACTGAAAGCGAGAGTTAGGTGTAGATTTGGAAAATCTCGTAGCACGGGTTATCTGCGTTACACGAGTTTTATATGAATATCGAACGAAGTACGTGTAGGTTTCGTTTGACACGTTTTTAGACCGTTCTGCAAACGGTTTTTAATTGTTTTATACATTATTTGCATACACCAAAATTAAAATCATACATAATGTTTTCTACTAAGTATAATGTTTTCGCTTTGGTTCATGAAATCTCATTCATCGAAACGTTTTCTTTTGTATTGTAAAAAAGTTTTACTGAATTTGCTGATTTAAATTTTCTGTTTTATTAACTTACAAACGAAGATTTTTTTGTAATGCTCAGAATGAACATTTAAGCAGTATTATAATTTTATTACAACTTTGTGAAAATGAAAGTTAGGGATTTTTTATTCTTTTTCAATGAAAAGTCCTTTAATTCCTTTCTCAATATATCCGCTGTCTCGAAAAATACTTTGGTGAGAAAAAATAAGCTATATCCTGCTCTGAAAATAGAAATTATGCTCTTCTTTTGAAAATATGTATGTCCCGTGGTTTTGCATTTATTTAAAGACATTTTTCTTTATTGGATGTCAAAAAAATGTTCTTTAAATAATATTAGGAACTTATGAAAAATAATCTTATCGTAACGAGATCAAAAAGGATTCCACAGACAAACATATATATTGTATAATAAAGATAATTTTTTATCACTGATAACCAATAATATAAATTTAAAAAAAAACTATAATATAGCAAGTACTAATTTTTAACTCAATCCTGGATGCAAAGAGGTACAAGTAGAGCCATTCCCGTAGAAAATCAGACAAAAAAAACTTTCAGCATAGTAGTATTTCTTTCCTCCTGTTCATCAATTCAATTGAGGCACTGATAATGACAACTAGGTATAGCCCACTTGAATTAGACACCTAAATCATGTTCTTTTTCATTGTTATTGAGGGCCATCTCCAAGTGGGCTTTACCTAGTTGTCATTCTCATAGCCTCAATTGCACGTTCAGTCATCGTAGAACTAACTCCAGGATTCACCTCTTCCGCGCAGTATCCAGTTCAAAGAGGATTCTCGACATTTTTTTGCATTCTTAAAAGTTCTCTATTGATAGGTAATATTACGTGGTATAATAATAAAGGTCACCGACCAATAGGTCGTATCGAGAAAAAAGTTGTTTCCGCGAATTTCTTATAGCAATGAAAACTTTATTTGGCAGTCACAAAAAAATCCCCTAAAGTTTCATATTCAAAAAATCGGAAAATGTCGATATTTTCGCTTTTTTTTAGTGACGGTAAATTTTTCGTTATTTTATTATATAATGTGTAATATTTTCTATGTCATACATTATATGGTCAAATAGTCGAAAAACTTACCGTGACCCTAAACAAATAGCGAAAGTGGACTTATTTCGATTTTTGAAACTTCAAAGTCAATTAGGGAGGGTAAAAAATATTTCCAAGTAATTATCACTAAACAGCTATACATCGGCTTGCTTTGCACTATTTTTAATAATTATTTAAATCTCAGAAAATTTTTTTGCTGTTTAAATTTGAAGAAGTGCTTCCTTTTTTCAGATTTTTAGCTATATCTACGATGCGGAGACAGAAGGAATTTTTAAAAATTAAACTTTAGGGGAGTGTATTAGAGTGATAAAAGAGAGTTCGTGAATGTTTAACTGGAACAGATACTCTCGAGCAGCTCCACGAAACCTACAATATTTTTTTACTCCACAAATGATTATAATAATGTCAGTATAGTACTGACAATTTCTAGATACATTTCATATTTTTGATGCAATTTTTCTTTTCGTTTTTAATATAGTAATGTGATACACGCTTAAAAAATTAAAACAAAAACGAACATTACCTCCATATGCATCGAGATGTCAAAATATAACAAGGGAGTAGGTAGAACACGTGAAAGCGCAAATAGCACTGCGCATGTGCGCGGGGCTGCTCCAGAGTATCCATTCGGGGCAAACCAATGTTCGCTTGAACCAACTTTAAATACGAAGTCATAGCAACTTAGATTTATTTAAATTTCTTCCCTTATATTTTTTGGACCATTTTAAAATCAAAAAGAAAAACATTCCCCGGCCAGTTTTTGAGAAAAACGAATTTTTCGAATAAAATTAACTTTTCCTTTTAATATATTTTTTTTCTCTCTTTAGTTTCTGTGTATCACAAGTCAAATATCGCATAACAATTTTTAGCGTTTTCTTTTTTCGCTCCACTTTTTTGCTAATCAAGATAGTTTTTTCATACAATCGCCAATAATTCTATATTTACCGCATCCATTTAGATTATCCTTGGATGCGTCGTTTTCTGGAGTTTTCTCGATTCGTAAGACGTGAAAAATGGTTTATCCCCCCACCCCCATACAAAGATCGGAAAGAGTCGACTTTGATCTAATTAACATACTCGCTATGAATTATTTGACTTTTATAACTTTTTTGTCATATAAATTAAATATTTAACTCAATTAAATATTCATCAGGTAATAGTAAGGGTCTAGAAGGGGCCTTACTAATTGTCGGGATATTAAAGGACACTCTTTACGGCCTGCTCAGAAGTTCTAGCTAGAACTTGCCTAAAACAGCGTTACAGAACTGGTCAGGCCCTCTCCATTTTCCAGACCAGCGAACAATTAGAAATAGGGAAATCTATCCAGGGCCCTACTAAGCCCTGATCGTAATTTCTACATGGGCTTATGTCGGGAACCGAGCTTTTTGGGCTTTGCGCCCACGGAAAGATTTATTCCAGATGCCGAGATACGTAAAAAGGAACAAATTCAACCAAATTAATCGAAACCATTTTTCCAAGTAGAATTAATAGCCGAGCAAGTAGAGCTAATACTCGGTGATACTGACTTCAGCGGGCCGTATTTCGGAACCCGGGGCAATGGACAATGGAAAATACGTTTGTTTCAATATTAATGCACACTAGACGCGCTCAAACTAGCACGCCTAGTGACATATGTAGAAAACTTAAGAAAAACTCTAAATGCAAAAAAAGAACTGAAAACTGGAAAACATAACATGAAAAAGGTGTTTTTGAATGTTAAATCATAAAACTCTTACTCAAGTCGTAGAAGTTGCTTCTCAGAAATGCGAAGTTACAGAGGTAGTAAACTTGTACTCTAGACATTAATTCCAGTTTTTAGAATTTTGAAATCAGTCGTGAAATTCCAAACATAACTTGCAAAAAACTGCACAAATTTAATTTTTATTCAGTAGATTTAAAAATCTGCCCCTCCGCCCATTCCAGTATTGTTAAATATAAGATCTAATACTTTTTTCACGAATAAGTATTGGAAATCCAATACTTTTTCTCGAAAAAATTACTGGATCCTCTGCTTAAAAATAAATTTTTTCATAATGGTTTAATTGAAAAAAATAATAAATTTATATAATAATTATAAGCTAAATAGACTTAAAATATCTTAAAGTTGATAGCTTTATTTGTAATGAGAGTCGGCCAGTGCGTTCATTTGATGACTTACGTTTGTAATACGAATTATAGAAATGACAAAAGTAAAGTTTTCTATGTGCGAAGGATGATTTAATTTTATTTACTAAATTCTCTAAACTGCCCTCACCCGTCGCAATGAGAGTTTAAACAATCTCGTTGGAATGGTCTTATCCATTTAAGAATTTACTCCTAAAAGTTGAATAAGGCGAAACCCTGGACAATATTTTCTTCTAAAAAATGAGCCATTATTCATTAAAATCGTATGATTCAACTACAAATGTTAAATAGCTGTATATGAAAATAAAAGTCGGCACAAGGAAATTAAATAGTATTGATATGTTAAAAATTTCTTAATAAAGATTATCTTATATCCCCTGAAAAATAATAACGCTAATAAAATATTCAAAAATGAATAATATGTATTCAGATTCTTTAGCGTTCAAATAAATGTCAACTTTATGCTATTGAGAATGTCATCACAAAATAATTTACGAATAACATCATCCAGATACATTTTCCGCTGTTCAATCCCAAATAAGTAATTCACATTAATTTTTTTGAGTTTTAGGGCACTTAATTTTAAATCAAGTTTCATTTCAAAATAACAATAGTTTGAAATCATATTATGAACTACTGCCAAAAATAGTTGCCGGGGACCAACGAAAATTTTTTTTGGGGACTCTAAGGAAGGTAGTGGCGCCACATGAGCTTACCCCACCATTCATCCTTTACAGTTTACCTGATTGAAACTATAAAAAGGGCACGTTGGTCCCAAATGTAACCATTCCTTTAAGATATTTTAAAGAGTATCATTAAGGACAACTTTGTCGCATTCACTATAACCTTCAACATGGTATCCGAAATTTCGACAGTATTACCACTTACACCAGGCAAAGGTTGGGTCGATCAATATTTTGCAGAGATTGAGAAGAAACCAAAAGCAGCAGTAGTTCGAGACCTCTTTGGAGGAAATATGAAGACCGTGGACAAACATTCTGAGGAACGGAAGAAGCGGAAGTTGAAGGAAATGTTTCATGAGCTGTTTGGCGATACACCAAAAAAAGTGAACACTTCTCGCGCAATGAATCATAAATATCGAGTAATTTTTGGTCTATCACCAAAAAAATGTGAGGTGAAAAATTCTGGACCTTCTGCTGACCCAGCAGATAAATTAAGTACATTACAGAAATAGGATAAAACAGCAAATCTGAAAATAAATATATACCTTTTTTAAAAGAAGGCAAGTACTTTTTCAAAATATTCTAAGTAAGTACTGGTTTAAAGTGATTGTGATTCAACGGCCCTTTTAAGGGCCAACAATTTTTTTTATACAGGAGTAACCTTTTTTTAAAACATGATTATGTATTGATACCTTAGGAATTACCTCATTTTGTATGATGTGGCGAATATGAAGAAAAATCTACAATAATTACGAACCTGCTTTTTTGTGCAATAAAACTTTTTCTGAGAGAATTAAAAAAGAATACTTAAGCGAGAAAATAATTTTATTTACGGAAATCTTGAAAATTTCTGAAATTGAAGCCCATTGAAAACAAAGTGGAAGACTGAATATTTCAGAGATCACCGCATCGTTTCCAACACGAAAAAAATAGTTATTAGATGTGTTCCTTACTTAAAGATGCAGAGGATCTCTCGGGGACGAAAATCTTTGTATTTTAGGGATTTGTTCTTTTTCTGAAAATATTAAAAATCAGTTTTCGCAAAAATCCCTTTCTTATTTTTTTGCCATTTTTTTGTTAATTATAAACCGTTCACAAGGAAGTCTAGAAGAGTTTTTTCTGTAAATTATGCAATACCTTGCATTTATTACGGCAAAAAAGTGAGCTTCCCTAAAAAAGTATGCTTTTCATGTTTCGAAAATTTGAGGAAAGAATTAGGAAGATTTTCTGGAAAACTAAACCATTTTTGAGGCAGGTAGGATTTTTTCCCTTCAAAATATAATGTTTCATTCTTCTCTTAAGCTATGCAAGAACTTTTTCAGACGTGCGAAATTTCATTTTTAAATTTTTTCGTATCTGTCGCAGTTGGCGAGAAAAATTTAAAAAATGCAGGTTCCTAAACAATTTCTCCTGACCACAAAACTGATTTGACCCGCATGAAATTGAAAAATTCACAAGATTTCTTCTATACGGAAGTACAAGTTCAATCTAAGATTGTCAAAAACTATAGGTGTAGGTTTTTTGTTGTGCGTAAGTCGATTCTTAATATTTTCAGAAAAATTACGGTCATTTTGTTGATGTTTCCACATATGTTTATAATTTTAAACAAATAATGTAAGCTAGTGCAAGAAGGAAGTATGTAAATTAATCGCGAAATAATTTCACAGAGTTTTTGGCTGAAACCTAACATTGACCTTCCTTTAGAAATTTTCTGATTCAGAGTTTAGAAAGCTTCGGACAAAATTGAAAATAACTGTATAGTTTTGAGAACAACATTCTATCAGCAATTTCTATAACTGGTCTCTAATGCTTGAACTCCTGAAATATTTTAATTTTAAAGGTTTCAATTTGAAGAAAGAATCAAAAACACCCGAAATATCCAATTTTTCGAAATAAAAACTAAAAAAAAGGATATATTATTTGGAAATAAAGTTGTAGATATAATACAGGAAGAAACTGACAGGAAAGAATATCTTATGATATAAAAATTAAGGATTTTAAAAATTCTACTAATACAATGTAACAAAAGAATTATTTGTATTTAAGACTTGTTTGTGAAGTTTCTTTTGTGGCGTAGCCAGGTAGGGCTGAGGAGGCTCAAGACCCTCCACCCCACGGACATTTCATAATTATACACTGTTACAGACTGGAAAACTTCATTCTATTAACAACAGCTTGTGTCTATGTTGTCAAACCTTTATATAACCATAATAACCATAATAAACCAGTGCATATGAATTGAGCCAAATAAACCTGCCTCCAATCAGGACGACTGACATTTGTATTTCAATGCATGGGGAAAAAGCATAATATAATAATAAAAAACTTAAAACTGTTTATAAATTTTGACCCGCAATATGTGTTTTTTTAGTAATAATAAGCCTTAAAGTAATTAATTATTCTAAAATCGTCCCGGAAACTAGCAGCTGTATGGTGTTAAAGTTAAATCTTTGAATCAGTATTATGAGATTTAAAAAGGTATCCTCTATCACAATTTATTTTGTGTTTTTCTTTCAATATGGTTATGATTCAAAAGTTCATGGTTTAAATATCAAACTGTTTTTGAGATAATGTGTAATTTAAAATTTACTGATTTTGTTAAATAAGAAAGTTATAAATTGTTTTGGCAATTAGTATCAAAATAACGTTAGACAATTTTCAAACGCTTCGTTTGTCGAGGGAATTTTGAGTAAGCCCAAGCTTCCAGCAAAAGAAATGCTTGGTAGGATATAATTAAGTTTTCTGAAAAGTTCTACCCTAATTCAATTATTCGTTAAGAAAATAGGATCATTCAAATAGCATTGACCGAGCACGTGAGGGGCGATAACTTTGGAACCCATTTGAACAGCGCTATTTAGCCCGTTAGAATACACCTATGTTTGTATTACACAAGTATTACACATCTCTTGAAATTAAGAAAACATTGTATTTGGTTCCTAAGCAAATAAATCTATAAATATTGAAAACGAATGACAAAAAAGTAAATGTTGAGTTTGCTAGAAACTCTAACTGGCGGTAGAAACATAAATAGAAACAAAGGAAATAGGACTAATAAGTTTAAGACGTAATTATTTTTTTGGAAATAGTTGATCGAAGTGGTCCGTTTTATTTTATCTTCACAAATTAGCCGTAATATTTATTTAATCTCTATAATACTGTAGCGATTTATTATCTTCTTTATAAGATTGTCTGCGAACTCTATTCATGCTGTTTTTACAAAAGTATAATTACTATCAAGTTTAGTTTGAATCAAAACCAGTAAAATGAAGTTCTACAAAATTCTCAAGAAAAAATAAGTTATTGGTAGATAACTAAACTTTTTGGTTGAAACTAAACTTTTTTCTTGAAAATTCATCATTTTGTTAAAAACTCATCTCTTTTAGCAGAAAATTGATTTTTTCGTTTAAAAAATTATTACTTTGTTTTAAAATTTGTGTTGTGAGATATGCTTAGTTAGTTAGTTAGTGGAAGCTTCTAATGTGTCCCCTAAGGGTTTACATTGTTTCTTTCACCTTCTTCCTATTCCTTAACACACCTCCCAC
>JAAAKG020040194.1:0-19054 GCA_010014905.2 Druon quercuslanigerum
ATTATATATTATACATTTATCTTTATTAATTTATTTCTCTCTTTTCGTAAATAATCGATTTTTTTCTTGTTTTGATTGTCGGTTGTTCTGTAAAGACTTTATTAATTAAATAATCAAATTAAAGAAACCTACGACAGTAAAAGTGGACGTGAAGAAGCAGAATGTGTCTATCACATGATTTGGTACCCCACTATCGCTTATGCATCTGAAAGAAAATTTGTTTTTTAATTTTACAAGGCTTTACTGTCAAATAAATATCTGTAATCACTGCCACGTGTTTTGAGAAGATTAAACAACATTATAACAACATGAGTGATAATTTAAATAATTATTTACAATTTTGCATCTTTAATGCTTTTTAAATTATAGACCTCATGTAAGGAAAAAATTCACCCGTTCTCTTGCAAATCAATGTTAGCAAATGAATCATGTTTCATAAAATGCAAAATCATTTTCCGAGGATGCAAAATCATTTTTCCAGGATGCAAAATAAAAAAGTTCATAGAAGGTTCTTCCTATTCGTAAATAAGGTAACTCGTAAACTCGTTAAAATAGTGTAAATCAAGTCTTTGAATAGTGTTTCGCGAAGGCTCATATATTTATTTTTTAAATCTTCTTGTTTATGGCACGAAATTACAGTTGTGAAAGCTTGCTGCACAAAAGTCAAGTACCTTATGTGTTCTCCAATGAATTCCCTTGTAGAAACGAGAAGACAGCCTGCCAAGAGAATCAGGAAGGTGGCTCTGTAATGGAGTTTAAAAACTAAAAGAAAAAAAAGTCAGGCTTTAGCGTCAACAGACTAATGATAAATGACATTGGCCCACTTCTCTGGCAGATTTATTGACTGTAAAACAAAAATTATTCGTACTGATATTATCGATGGAAACATAATCCGGGTCGACTTTTAGTTTGAGATGATTCTTCAGAACGGAAAATGTCGCAAGAACCGTTGACGGCATTTTGTATCACTTTTAACGTAATTATTTGTCAGAAATTGTTTCAACTTTTGCAGATTTTAAACTAGGATAAATTTTCACTAAAAACTTGTTTTTTGCACTGGTGTTTTTGTGGAATATGATCCACCATGACGATCTCAATCGTTTAGAATTCGATTGGACACTGAAGAGTTATATGATAAATTCTACTTGGCCTTATCATTTTTAGCTCTATATGTACAAACTCATTTCTAGAGATACGAATTTTGTATCGTTGAGGGGTTTACTTGTTTCTCGGAGATGTCCGTAATTCCCGAGTGATAAGAGAGATGATGAAAGATCTTACATTAATGCCAGTGGCAGACGTCTTTATGCTTTGATGCAAGTTTTTAAATAAGACGAATATTCATTATTCGATTCGTTTCTTCAACTTTAACCCAAACTTCGAATTTCCCTAGGGAACCGTTTATTAATTATGTAAACTTTTTCTGAAATTTTTAATTTTTTGTAAATTTTGAGACACCTCCCCCCCCCCCTCACCTGTCTTCCTCAATTTTTGCTGCCTATTTGTTTGCTTACGAATTACCAAAGTAGTTCAACTTTCAATGAAATATTTGATTTATCAACCAAAAAAGATAACTCATTAACGAACAATATATGAGTTGACATTGTAACTAAGAATAGATTTTCATTTTAAATCGAAAACAGTTCAAGTGAATAAAAAAAACTAATTTTCAACAAAATAGTTGAGTTAATTAATTTTAGATGTTAATTTTTGTTTTTGTTTACTGGTCTAAATCAATCTTAAAGATTTATCAATATTTTATTAATATTTATTCAGACCAGTAAACAAAAACAAAAATTAACATCTAAAATTAATTAATACATATTGCCTGGTCAAGAAACCTAAGATCAACAATAAAGATATGAAAATAGTTGAATCTTCAACTGATTTATTTTTAAACAAGTAGCTGCATTTTAACTAAAAAAAGATAAAATTTCTACCAAAAGAGATGAGTTTTTAAGTAAGAAAAAACGAATTCTCAACAAAAGAGATAAATTTTTCAATTATGAACGATTTTTTACTCAATGTAGAAAAAAAATGTATCCAAAATGTTGAATTTTCAAGCCAAAAAGATACATTTTTAAGTAGTCGATGAATTTTCTACAAAAAGAAGGCAAATTCTCAAATAAATATACATAAAGTAATTGAATCTTTGATTGATTTTCTACAAAAAAAGATAAATTAAAAAAAAAATAAATAAATTTTCAAGTGAATAGCTGAGTCTTTAACCAAGAAGATTAATTTCATACTAAACAAGACGATTTTTCAATAAATTACATAAATTGTCTACCAAATAGTTAAATTTTGAATCTAGAAAAGAATTTCAACACAAAAAAGTTGAATTTTTTAACAGATAGTTGAATAACCAACTAGAAAAGATTTTCAGAAAATATTTTTCCTTAATTTGTATTTTTTTCTAAATAAAAATTTAGAAAAATAATGTTTAGTTCTAAAACGGCCAGAAGAAATACTACACAATCAAGTTGTACATTTTTTTGATTGAAATATAAAACATTACATTTTTCTTCAATAATTCATATTTTGCGTTTTCAAAATTGATATCTGTGGTTGAAAATTTAAATATTTTGTCAAAAAATAGTCGTTTTTTCCCTAAAAATTACATTCATAACTAAAAATTTAATTAGTCTATTTTTTGCTGAAAAGTTATATTTTCAATTAAAATTGATCTTTTCTATATGGTAAAATTAAACCATTTGTTTAAAAATTATTCTTTTTTGTTTATGATCAACTGTTTTTTTCTTAAATCATAATATTTTTTGATTTCTTTCTTTTGAAATTAACTTTTTCACTGAAAATTTAAGTGTCCTTTAAGTTACAAAATAATTAAATTTAATTTGGTTCATAAAAAACTTCATTCTACCAAAAGCGATGAATTTTGATTTTCAACAAAAAGTTCAGTCTTTATGGTCTTTTGGCAGAATATTGATAAGTAGCAGTAAATTATTTTATTGTAAATTCGTATTTTTTGGTAAAATTAATATGTCAGCTTACAAATTAATTTGGTTGTTGTTGCAAATTAATTTTTTCAAGAATAAATTTGAGTGTTCCATTTTTTAATAGAAGCTGATAAATTATTGTTTAAAATTAGCCTTTTTTATTTGAAAATTCAACAATTTGTTAAAAATTTGTTTCCCTATTGACTGCAAGCTCTTTCCTTTCTTAAAATTTAACTCTTCTTTTGGTTTAAAATAAATTTTTTAATTTTAAATTCCAACTATTCCATTATTTTTTGAAAATGTATCGTTTTTAGTTAACGATTCAACAATTTGGTAGAAAACTGATGTATTTTGTTATAAATTGGTCTTTTTCGGTAAAAAAATTTACCGTTTTCGTTCAAAATTCATATTTTTTGTTAAAAATTCAACGTTTTTGTATAAAATTGTCTTATTAGCTTAAATATTCAACGATTTGATTTTTTTTCTTTCTTTACTGAAAAATTATTTTCGGTTGTAAACTCAACTCTTTAAATAAAAACTTTTTTTCAGCTCAAATTTCAAAATTTTAGTTGAAAATTCTTCTTTTTCTAGAAAATTAATCTTATTTGTTAAACATTTATCTTTGTATTGCAACTTTCTTACGAATTTTTATTATAATTTTTTTCATAGTAATTAATAAACAATTCGAAATATCCACTGGATCAGGAAAAATCGAAAAATGAATGTGCTTTTTTTACCTGCAATTTTACAAAAAAAAATTAGGAAAAAAATGTATCTATTTCAAATTTCTTCAAAATGTTAAGACCAATTTTTAACTTTTCCCATTCTAAACTGATTCAGTTTACAATGCTTGATTCTACAAGCTTTTACTTTACAAATTTTGAAATTTAAATTTTCATTCTTAATCGTATTTAAAATGCTTATCTTTGAAAGATAAACAATTTTAAATATAAATTAATTAATCGTTTTTTAAACTGAACTTTATTATATGTGTTAAAAATGAACCAGAATTGTTAAACACATTTAAACGTCTGATTGAAACTTTAAAAAAAAATTTATTTTATTTTTAATTTTTAAATAATTTTAAATGAATAGATTCATAATCAGATCCTATCCCAATAATGTTTTAGTCTAAAATTTTATATTTTTGACCCGAAAAATTACAAAATTTGTAATTGAAAAAATTATAATAAATTAAAAAAAAACAATTTTGTAATAATTAGCAATATTTGAATGTTTATTTAAAATTTGAATTTATTAAATTTTTAAGTGTTTAAATAACAATTGAATAGTTATTACTTTAAAACGATTAAAAATAAAAATATTTCAGATGTAAAGGATTTATGTATAAAAAGAAGTTTAAATTTCACAATTGAAAGGGGAACATTTTTTTAACATTTTTATTAAGTTAAAGAAGAGAAAATGTTGTATTTTTAAAATGTCAACTGTGTTTGAAAGAAGGAAATTTAATGTTGTAATTTTTATTGAATTGGGAGAGGGAAATTCTTATTTTTACCATTTTTATCGAGTTTGAAATAGAAGAATTTTGATTTTTAATATTTTATTAATTCGAAGAGGGTTCTTTTTGGGTTTATAATTTTTATTGAGATGAAATTAGTTAAAAAATTTTATTTTGCAGTTTAATGAAATTTAATTAAAAATTGCTTTATCGAAAAGTGTTAATAGTTTTATTTTATGCGCATATAATTTTTGCCACCTCTAAATATTATTTAAAAATGATTTTAAAAATGGACATTAGTCATTTTGGGCCACCTTAATATATATTATTGATCGTTTAAATAAAAAAATTCAGACCTAACATTCTTGTAAGATTCAATTGTAAAATGTTAAAATTTTAAAGTGTTCCACTTTGAGTTACTTTATTTACAATTCAGCTTTGATTTCCTGAAGAGACAAAAATTTTCAGTTTTGAGAGTTCGAAGTTAAAGCAATTTGTAATTACATAAGAAAACTAACTTAAAAACTTTTAAAAAAGATTTTAATTAAAAAATTAAAACGTTTTCGTAAAATTTGTTTTTCTTCAAAATAACATGAAAGGTGTAGAAGTTCTGAGATAATTAGTCACAAGATATGTAGTCGTTTACTTAATTCTGTTGAAGTTCTGTCTTCAAGTTGTTGACATTATATATCATGATTCTAACTAACAAAGTGGCTCGACTTTAAAAGGTCAACATACAAATTTTTTTCTATTTTTAACGCATTTTGAAATGTTAAAAATTGTTAGTTCTGAGTTTTTAGTCTCAAATATTTACGCTTTTAAATATTTTTTTAATGTTGAGCAACATTCTAAAAATGTATTTAGTGGAATATTTTTGGCTTTAAGTTCCAAATTTATTGAATTTCATTTGATTATTAAAATATTTCACCAAACCGAAAGTGATGAATTTTTAACAAAAAAGTCGAATTTTTTGCAAAAAGTTCAATTTTCAATCAGAAAATGTGATAATTAAAAAAAAAACACTTAATTTCCATACAAATAGTGGAATTTGCAGCTCAAAACGATCAGTTTTTAACCAAAAATGGATTTGTTGAATTATAAATTTATAAAATGAATTTTGAAGAAAGAAATCGAATTTTCAACATAATAGTTCAATTTGCAGGTAAGAAAATTATTTTTCAACAATAAAAAACAAATTTTTAACGAAATATTTCAATTTGCAACCAATAAAGTAATTTATTAACAAAGTAGTTTGACTTTCAACTAGTTATTTCAATTTTCAACCTTAAACTATGAATTTTCAACGAAAAATTTCCAATTAAAAGAATAATTTTTCGCCAAAAAAGATAGAATTTTCGATAAAATAGTTCAATTTGCAAACAATAAAATGACTTTTAATCAAGCAGTTGAATTTTCAACGAAAAATGTGTAAATTGAATGTTCAAATAAAAACAATGAATTTGCAGCCAAAAGTGAAACAGTTAAATTTTTAATTAGGAAAACAATTAAAAAACACAAAAATTATTTTCACAAAATAGTTAGATCCTTAAAAAATAAAATTAATTTTCAATAAAGTGGTCCAACTTTTAACCACTTAATTTCTTTTTACATTCTCATCATTTATGATTGAGAAAGTATTAGAATTTTCGGAAATTTGACACCACTAAATAGTTGAACTTTCAAAAAAGAAACGAATCTTTAAACAGCAAAAAAAAAGAATTTTAAACAAAAGAGATAAAATTTTAAAAATGGAAGATTCTAATCCTGCTACAAACAAAATTACAGCCACTGTTTAAAATTTTTAAACTAAAAAGGCAAATTCTCTATAAAAAAAGGTGAAATTTCAACTCGAAAATATGAATTTTTTAACTAAAAAATTGATTTTCAACCAAGTAGTTGAATTTTCTACTAAAATAGTATAATTTTGATCTCAACCAGACGAATTTTTCAACAATATAGTACAATTTCCAACACGAAAATATGAATATTTAACAAAAAAGGTTCATTTTCAATCAATTTCAACTGATAAAATGAATTTTTAACAAAACATTTTATCTTACAACCAAATAGTTGAATTTAAGAAAAGATAATTTTAGACCAAAAAGCTGCATTAACAACCAAATAGTTAAAATTTCAAAGCGAAAGAGATGCATTTTCAACCCGAAATAAAAATATTTCAAACAAAACAGTTAAATTGAAACAAAAAAATATTTTTCAAACAAGACATAGAATTTTTTTAAACCATTTTCTTGACAAAATATGAATTCTTAATTAAAACCAATTCAACCAAATAGTTGGATTTTCTACAAAAACAATATAAATGTGAGTCTAAACAGAAGAATTTTTAACAAAACATTTTAATCTTTAACCAAGAAATTTTTCAACATAATAAATAAATTTTCAGTTAAAAAAATTATGTTTAAAAAAACAAAAACGAATTTTTAACAAAATAGTTCAATCTTCAACCAATAAAATGAATTTTTAAAAATGTAGTTCGACCTTCAAACGAAACAGTTGGATTTTTAACTCAAAAAGGTAAATTTATAACACAAAAGTTGCAATATTCAATTAAAAAGATGACTTTTTAAACAATTATGGAATAGTTAAATTTTCAATGAATAAAAATAGACCAAAAAGTTGCATTTATAACCAAATAGTTAAACTTTCAGGAAAAAAACGAATGCTTAAATTAAAAATCTAATTTTAAACAAAAGCGTTAAACTTCAAGAAAAGAAAGATTTTTTAATCAGAAAAGAACCAAACGAAAAAGGTGAATTTTTAACAAAACCCGAAAATATGATTATTCAACAAAAAAGCTTATTTTCAACTGAAAATGATGAATTTCAAACTAAAAATGGATTAGTTAAATTTTCAATTTAAAAAATTATTTTTGAAGAAAAAAATCGAATTTTCAACACAATAATTCAATCTTATGCCAATAAAATGATTTTTAACCAAATTTTTCGACTTTCAACCACACTGAAAAAAATTATTAGTTGAGCCAACTATTTAGTTAGTAAGATATAGTGCTGCTACTTTATTAGTTGATACTACTATTTTATCAGTTGTTACAACAATTCCATTAGTTGCAGCGACTATTCAGTTAGTAACAGCATCTAATTAAATGGTTGGCCCAACTAAAAAAGCGATGCCGTGCCTTGCAAACTGAATAGTTGATCCAACTAACCATTTTTTCAGTGCAAGCATTTTAAATGAAAAAACATAAATTCTCAACCAAAAATGTGATAATTGAATCTTCAACTAAAAACGATAAAATCGCAGCTAAAAATAGAATAGTTAAATTTTCTTTGAAAAATTATTTTCAAAGAAAAATTTTGTTAACAAAATAGTCAATTTTCAATCAATCACATCAAGTTTTAACAAAGTCGTTCAACTGTAAATCAAGTATTTTTACTTTCGACCTTAAATAATGACAATTTAACAAAACAGTTGAATGTTTAAGAAAATAATAAAATTTTTAACAAAATAGTTGAATTTGTATTCAAGCAGCAACATTTTCAACCTGGAAAGATTTTTTTAAACCAAATAGTTCAAGTTTCAACCGTCAAACATACATTTTTAACAAAAACGTTACTTTTTAAAGATAAAAAATAAAAATTTATAACCAGAAATAAAATAGTTTAATTTTCAGTAAAGAACAATTAATTTTTAATAATAAAAAACGAATTTTTAACAAAATAGTTAAAATTTCAACACTAATGATGGCCAGTAGCAATCGATTTATAATCATTTCATCATTTCTACAACTGAAAAGTCGATAATCTATCTTTTTTCTTTTCTCATTGATAATGATCAGTGATAAAATAAGATAGGAATTGATATTCTCTTTGGGTAGGAATGAAGAGGTGTGTATCAAAGAACGTGATTCCAAGTACATTGGTACAGAATTTAAAAACTAAAAAAAAGGAACACTAAAAAGTGTCCTGAATTTCAATTTGACGACATGTGCGACCAAATAAAAAATTTACATCACGCAACATTTTTGGCTCAGGAGTATTGTGTCTTTGTTGTTTTATGTTTTTTTTATACTGCTTAAAAAACTGGTTGCAGTCAGAATGTTAAAGGAATCCTAATCAATTTTCTCTTAAACAATATTCAGACTTCACATACCAAAAGTCTCTGAAAGAAGGCAAAATAATGATGTTTTCTTTTCGAAAATAGGAAAATAATAGGTGAGTTTTATTTTAATAAAATTAATTCTGGTAAGTAGATAACTGAGGGGGTTTCTAATTCAAGCTTCTTGTTACCGACATGTTACCGACATCTGGACCATTCCACAGCTTTAATGGTTTGTGTCCGTACTAAGTTTCTAGTTTTTAAGCTAAAACGTAGAATTTTCTAGAGAACATTTTACTTCTAAATCCGAAAAGATGAATTTTCCACAAAAAATGTTAATATTTAACTAAAAAAGATGCATTTTAAACAAAATTGCTGACGTTAGGAACCAGTAAGATGACTTTTTTACAAAGTAGTTAAATTTTTAAAAAACAAGTTCATTCTTCATAAGACAGTTAACAGTTATAACAGTGAAAACAGTTTTTTAACCCAAAAATATTAATTTTTACCAAAAAAGTTAATTTTCAATGAAACAGTTAAATTTTCAACAAAACATATGAATCTTTAACTAAAAAATAATTTTTTACCAAGCAGTTCATCTTCCAACCAAATAGTTACATTTGCAACCAAAAATTATAGCTTTTATTCAAAAAGGTGAAATTTATATCCGAAAAGACGAATTTTTACCAAAACAGTTTCTGAACCAAAAATATAATAGCAGACTTTTCAACTAAAAATAGTTGACTTTTACCAAAAAATATTACTTTTCGGCCATAAAGAATGAACTTTCAACCAAATAGTTGAATTTTCCACCATAATATTGAAATTTCAAGCGAAAAAAGTTTAACTTTCAACTAAATAATAGAATTGTGAACCAAAAAAGATAACTTTTCTACCGAATAATGAATTTCCTATCCAAAAATTCCAATTTTTATCTAATCAGATAAATTATTACCAAAAAATATTACTTTTCATTGAAATAGATGTATATTTTCAACAAAAGAATACAATTTTCAATTTAAAAATAATTCACTTTAATCAGAAAAATATTACTTCTCTACAATTAAAAATTAATTTTCACCAAAAACTTGAATTCTCCACCAAAGTTTTGAAATGTCAAGGCATATTTTCAAGAGATAAATTGATTTTCAATAAAATATTTAAATTTTCAATAAAAAATATATAGATTTTACTAAAAAAATATTTTTTATGAAGTAGTTTAACTTTTAACCAAAAAGGATTAATTTTCTATCATAAAAAATGAATTTTCAACCAAATAGTTGCATTTTCTACTAAAATATTGTAAATTCAAGGTAAAAAATAACTTTTACAAAACAGTTGATTTTTTATCCTAAAAATATAAATTTTCGAGAAAAAATAATAAAAGTATAGTTAAATTTCCAACAAAAATATGAATCTTCGACCAAACAAGATTACTTTTCTAAACGATAAAAAATGAATTTATAAGCAAGTAGTTGAATTTTCAACCAACACATTGAAATTTCGAGGTAAAAAAGTAGGTAAAAAAGTCAAATTCTCAAACAAAAATATGCATCTTCTACTAAAAAAGTGTTTTTTTACAAAGTAGTTTAGCTTTCAACCAAATAGATGAATTTTCAACCAAAAAATAGCGAATTTTTATGAAAATAGAAATTTTCTATCCAAAAGACGAATTTTCAATAAAACAATTAATTTTTTGACCAACAAAAATTTACAAACAAAAATGATGAATTCTGAACCAAAAATATAACAGTAGACTTTTCAATTTAACAAAAAAAAACTATCGACCAAACAGGACTACTTTTTCTATAGAAAAAGTAGTAAAAATGCATTTAAAACCAAATAGTTGAATTGTCAACCAAAAAGGATCACTTTTCTACGGAAATATGAATTTTCTATCCAAAAGACAAATTTTCATTAAATCAGATATATTTTTAACCAAAAATATTACATTTTAAGCGAATAGTTGAATTTTCGACAAAAGGATACAATTTAAAAAGAAGATTAATTAATGAACCAAAAATATAATAGTACAGACTTTTCAATAAAAAATAATTGTCTATCAACCAAAAAAGAGTAATTTTCTACCAAAAATGCATTTTCAACGAAATAGTTGAGTTTTCTACCAAACTGTGGAAATTTCAAGGCAAAAAACGAACGTTAAATGTTGAATAAAAATGGATTGCATTTTTCCGAGATTATTGAATTTTCAAAAAAAATTTCAAAAAGGTGAAAGAAAGAGAAGAAGGGAAAGATAGAGAACTGTGAATATTGTATTCATATCGTAATTAATTTTACTTGGGCCCATAACCTGTTCATTATTACGGCTCTTATAATATGTCGTTTTAATTGGCTTTATATAAAATTCGTACTCAAATGAGGTTTTTACCCTTTAGAAATTAAATAACATCTTCTCCAGACATATATATATATATATATATATATATATATATATATATGCACAATCTATTGCGTCTTTACGATAATAAAAAATAGAGTTTTCTCAGATTTTTCTGTACCATAAACTCAAGGAAACACCCAAAAAGAGTATGAATCACCTATCTAAGATGTTGAGAATTCTTATTTGAGGAGAATGACAAAGTGTATAGTAAAATCGCAAATTTTTCCTGTGGGTGGGTTTAAAGACGTAATCAACGAAACGTAAATTGAAGGTACACATAGTCATATAACGCACGAAATAAGCAGTGAGCTGTTTGATAAAGAATACAAGGAATTAGCACTCAGTTATCAAGTGATTGTACAAAAAGATATTTAAGGTTTTACATCATTACACTCTCTCCCCTATTCCCCTTTTATTCTATTTTTTAATGAATTTCTCTTTTTTCTCGTTTTTTGAAAAATTAAACCATTTTTTGTTAAAAGTTAGTTCTTTTTTATTGAAAGATTTACTATCATATCTTTGGTTCAGAAATCGTGATGCATTCGAGACGATTTCGAGAAAATTTGAGATTTTCTTCAAAAATCTTTATGAGAACTCAAGATTTCATGTACATCTAGAATCTCAAATAAAAACTTTCGAGATTCTGAACTCTGGATCCTGATTTTTTTTAAGAATCTCGATTTCCATTGTTTATTAAGTTCATCCTAAATTGCTTAAAGAAAAACTCGAACTATTTTTTAAGAGGTAAACTTTTTTGGTTGAAAATTTAACTAGTTTTCGTTAAACCATCTTTTTGGATATAAAATTGGTCCTTGCAGATTCCAAATTCATTTTTATGGTAGAAAAGTAATCTTTTTTAGTTACAAGACAATTTTTTCAATTAAAAAGTAAACTATTTGGTTGAAAAGTCCGTTCTTTTGGATTGAAAACTCTATTTTTTTAAAAAGAGTTAATTCTGTTTCATTGAGAAGTCTATCAATATATTTTTCATTCATAATTCTCTTTGGTATAAAATTAATCTAATTTTTTGAAAATTAATTTTTTTGTTGAAAATTCGTATGTGACTTATGAAATAAAATTTTAAAATTTACCTTTAAAATAAATTACCTCTGAACTTTGAGCTCTACAAAATTCAAGTTCGATCGTTGAGCAATGGGGATTTTTTATTCGATTGAGAAAATATTCATATGCCGAATAACTCAATTGTTTGATAGAAAATTCGCATCTTTGGTTCAAAAATTTCATAATCTAAAGTATCAAATATTATATTTTTCGTTCTGAATTTATCTCTTCCGGTTAAATACAACTATTCGATCAAAAACTCATATTTTTCAGATGAAAATTCGATTATTTTGTTGAAAATTCGTCCTTTTGGGTTGAAAATTAATCTGTTTTTTTAAATTCATTAATTTGGTTTAAAGTTAATTCTATATAATTGAAAAATATGCTTTTGGTTTTAAATTCTGCTTAGTAAAAAATAAATTTATTTTGTTGAAAATTCGTATTTTCGACTAGAAAATTCTTTTTTTTTTAGTAGAAAATCCTTTTTTTTGGCTCGAAAATTTCAAAGTTTGTTTGAAATTTTTTTTCTTTATTGACTGAAAAATCTTTCTTAAATGTAAATTTGTTTTTTTAGTTTAGAAATTCATCTTATTTAGTTAAAAATGCAACTTTTTGATTGAAAATAATCTGTTTTGGTTAAGGATTCTAATATTTTCTTCACAATTCATCCTTTTTGGTAGAAAATTAACCTTCTTGCTTGAAAATTGATCGTTTTGCGCTGAAAATTTAACTATTTAATGGAAAAATAACTTTTTGCTGAAATTTCATCTTTCGGGTTAAAAATCCAACTCTTTTGTAGAAAATTCTTCTCTCTGGCTAACAAAAATCATCTATTTTTGCAGAAATTTAATCTTTTTTGGTTGAGGATTCAACTTTTTTTTGACAGTTCATTTTTTTTGTAGAAAAATAATTCTATAGGTTTAAAATAATCTTTTTGGATTGAAAATTGAACTATTTTGTTAAAATTTTTTATATTTTTTGGTTGCAGAGGGAACAGTTTCGTTAAATAATTTATCTGTTTAATTAAGGCTTTGCTTTGGTTTGAAATTCTACTGCTAAGTGAAAAATTTTGTTGTTGTTGAAAAGCAAAACTTTTTTGTTAAAAATATTTTCGAGTTGAAAATAAGACTGGTATGTACCATGTAACACATTCGCCTTTTTGTCTTTAAAGTTTAACTGGGATGAGAATTCAATTATTATGTAAAAAATTCTTTTTTTGGGTAAAAAAACATTTTGGTTCAAAATTAATACTTTCAGTTTAAAAATATAACTTTTTTTAAATACAAAATTCACCTTTTGGGTTAAAATTTTAACATTTAGGTCGTAAAATTCAACTCTTCGGTTAAAAATGAACTTTTTTGTGGAAAACTCATATTTTCCGGTTTTAAAATTCAACTTTTGTATGGAAAATCGTTTTACAGCTTTTTTGTCTCAAAAATTGAAATTCTTTGTTTCGAAATATATGAAAGGAAAAAAAATTGTCTATAACATATTATTATAATGACAATAAGAATAGTGGAACGTTAAATCGCTATCGAGGTTCCTGAAAAAAGTTTAAAAATTATTTATTCACATTTGGTTACATTGAAAAAAACCATGTTTTTACCTTTAGAAATATAAAAAAATGCATATGGTAATTAATTTTTTTGGACGAATATCAATTGTTATCCACCATTTATTACAAAGCCATTACTTAATAACATTCTGCTAGTACCTTAAAGAAACGCAATTTCTTTCTTAAAAAATGCCTAACATGATAAAAAATTGTTTAAACCATTGTTATTAACAATTAAAATTGTTCATTGTCTAAAAGTTTTTAAATCAGTTATTTACACATCATTACTTTGAAAAGAAAACAATTTATTCCCTCCAAAAATAGCCACACAGGAAATTTTTGAATTAAATTTGTTTAAATAATCATCAGTTGCTATTGGATGAATAAATCTAATAATTTGGTGACATTTTCGCATAATTTTTGACCGATTTAATACAAAAAAAATTTATTTATTTCAACATACCTGCTATGGATAATTATTTATACAATTTGCTTATAAAATAACAATTTATTTATTACATTTCATAAATTCAATTAAAAAATAGGTTTTGTCAATAAATTGTTAAAATTTAGTGCAAATCATTTCACGAACACTGCCAATCTCCATGAATTCATTTACACTCACTCATTTGTTCATAACAAATTCCATAAATTTTTAAACAATTTTCAAGCTATTAGATAACTTTTCTGGAAAGTTGCTTCATTGATTCTAGGTATTTTGGATTGAATCCAAGTATTTTTCGAAAACCGATACTTCTCTAAAAAAAATCGATTTTTGTTATTAAATAAAAAAAAATTATTAAAACGTTTTTTTAATCGGCCTTAAGCGATCTATGGAGAATTTTATTTTCAAAGTTGATGTTAAATTTCAATTATTTTAAACAAGAATGATACAACATTTTTCTAACATTTCTAAGACTCTCTGAATTAATATATAAAGTTACCTAAAAAAAATTAATATACACGACTGTCGGAATTTATGAGATCGATTGACGCAAGCACTATTAAAAATCACTGCTGGCTTTGAACCACGATAACTCCGCGAAAAAAGATGACAGGGCATTTTTAAAAAAAAAGTTGGAAAGCCTATGAAATTTCACGTCTAGTAATGTCAAACAGATTTTTTTTAATCTGCTGAAAAAATACAGCACGTGATAAGTTTAAAAAAAAATCTAGATTTTCTAAAATTTTGTACCTCGACTTCAAATTTTAGCATGACATAGGAAAATTGTTGCAAAAATCTGAAAATTATACGACATAGAGCCTAAAATCTTATATTTAATTTAAGCCAAAGAAAGTTTTTAAATCTTCATCGGTTCCCGAGATACGATTAAAAATGTTCAATCATATCTGAGTTGAGTTGTAGTCGACGATCACGGTTCTCGGCCGGTCTGCTGCTCGCCTTCTTCGTTGAAGCAGGACCGAATAGGCCACGCACAGAGGTGGTGCTTGATTTTGGCTTTATTTTGGAATTTTGATTATCGGAAAATTAAATAATGAGCGAGTTGCTTGTGTAATAAAAAAATTTGGTGTGAAGGAAAATAATAAACTACTTATTAGAAATTGAAAATATAATTTTTATTACACCTACACACTGTTTTGTATTTAATTTATTTTGATAATTCCATTATTTTTCACTTTTAATATTTTTGAGTGTTTTTCATATAAATAATTTATTAAGAGTTTAGCTGCTTAATTAGTTTGAAAAATAGTTTACTCTCGTAAAAATATATCTACAATTTTTATTAACATTCTAGTTGATAAAAATGTAAAGATAGAGAAAGAGTGAGAGGTTTGTTTTTGGTTGACCCTTCCCCTTTTCCCTCCTCTTTTTTCTTTTCTATTGATATTTATGTCTCTAATGAGCCGGAAAGTGAGATAGTCTGGAAATCTAATTTTTAATTGTTAAATCTTTTTCATGTTCTTTTGCATAAAATTATTCGTGAAAAAATTGATTATTTTCCAATCTCAAAATATAAAAAAAAACTGTTCATCATTTTTATATTCTTTAATATGGGGATAATTCTTAATTGAAATAATTGTAAATAATTTTAAAAAAACAATGAATAATTTTAAAAATTTACAATAATTTAACTCAAAATTACTGACAAGCAGAATCAAAAGTATAAGAGAGCCTAAATAAAGCACCACCTCTGTGCGTGGCCTATTCAGTCCTGTCTCAACGAAGGAGGCGAGCAGCAGACCGGCCTAGAACCGTGATCGTCGACTAAAACTCAACTCAGATATGATTGAACATTTTTAATCGTACCTCGGGAACAGATTAAGATTTTTTAAGTTTCTTTGGCTTCAATTAAAGATGAAATTTCAGGATATATGTCGTATAATTTTCAGATTTTTGCAACAATTTTCCTATGTCATGCTAAAAGTTGAAGTCGAGGTACAAAATTTTAGAAAATCTAGAATGTTTTTTAAAAACTTATCACGTGCCTAATTCTCTTCAGCAGATCAAAAAAAAATCTGTTCAACATTACTAGATGCGGAAGTTTATAGACTTTCCAACTGTTTTTTTTTAAATGCCCTGTCATCTTTTTTCGTTGAGTTATTGTGGTTCAAAGCCAGCAGTGATTTTTAATAGTGCTAGCGTCAATTGATCTCATAATTTTCGACGGTAGTCTTATATAATAGTCATAGTAATCTTACAATAGCAGAAAATCCTTGATGTCCCGTTACATTGCACACAGAATCTCTCTTCATAAAAAATCACAATTATTGAATATCCAAATACGAGAAACCGGAAAAAATAAAAAATTATTGACGTAAGAAAAACCGGTTGGTCTTTCAACGGTATTTTTCTCAAGGGTCACTCCCACACATTACGCTGTACTGTATATATAATACGTACCAGAGAGTTGTAATTAGCACTGTAGATTACGAGAATAATGGTCACATCAATTGCACTATTCTTGTCCACACAAAGATGGTACAACTATCGTTTTGCATAATCCACGTTTTCTCTGTGCTCGAACTGATAAAGAGTTCATAGGTGAATGCGCCATTTGATAATCAGTCAACATTCATCAGTTTTATCGAAGCCAAAGAACGTGAAATGCGCAGATCTTCAAACCCGGATTAGCTATAGGCTAGAGTAAATAGTATAGTGACGAAATAAAAATGAGGTATATATTCTTTATCGATTTAGCTGATTTATCAGTTTATTACTTGATGACAAAATTAGGTTTACTTATCTGATGGAATTTTAGCGATCTGCGGCATTATGGGGCATCCTTAAAGAAACCTTGGATACTGATGGGCCCGAGAGGTGAGCTTTTGTATTGTGACTTTGTGAAGCTCTTCACCTGGGCTGCTTGCTAGAGTGATTGATCAGCAACCTGGGACCATATCCAATACCCCTTGAGAGATATAGCTTAATGGTACAATAATAATATTAATAAAATTATTATATTGATGCAAAAAATCTGCACTGATGATATTAATCATTTTAAATTTCCCATTCTGCTGATTTTTCATCTAATTAAGGTCAATTTTCAACAAAAAATTAAATAGTAAAATTTTTAACAGATGAGATAAAGCTTCAATTGAAATGATGAATCTTTTACAACAAAATTATTTTTAATGAAGAAATTTTAATTTAAACAAATTAGTTAAATTTTCAACAAAAAAGATTAATTTCCTACCAAAAAGTTGCATCTTCAACTAAAAAAGATTAATTTTTAACAAAAAAATTAATATCCAGCTTGAATGATGAATCTTTAACCAAACAAATTAATTTTTAATGAAAACGAAACAAAACTTTATTTAATAAATTAATTTTAAACAAAATAATTGAATTTTCAATTAAACATATGAATTTTCAAATAAAATAAGAAATCAATAGAAAAAAAATAATGAACTTCTAACAAAACAGTTCAACCTTCAACCAAGCAGTTACATTTTTTAAAATGAATTTTATATCAAAAAGATTAATTTTCTATAAAAAAAGATGAGTATTCAAGAAATTATATGAATTTTCTAACAAAAAGTTGAATCTCAGCTTAAAAAGATTAGTTTTCAACGAACAAATATATTGTCAGCTTAAATTATTAAACTATAACCAAAAAAAATTATTTTTGGCGAAGCAGTATAAACGCTAAACCAGGTAGTTAAATTTTCGACCAAAAATATGAATTTTAAACCAAAACAGTTGTATTTTGAACTAAAAATTTTTTTAAAATTTGAAACAAAATAGTTAAATTTTCAACCAATCATATGAGTTTTCTGCTAAAAGGGTTAATAATTAACCAAAAACACGATTTTTAAAAAAGCAGTTCAAAATTTAAGAAACTAGATCAAATCAAATTTAAAATCTTAATTAGCCTCCAATAATCAAGCTAATGTGCAGAATTCCCGAAATGAACAACAAGAATTCAACGACCAAATTTAAACAACCACTACAAACAGTAACTTACAATCAAGCAGTTTAATTTTTAAAAAATTGAATTCTCGATTAAAAATATTAATTTTCCACCAAAAAAGAAATAGTAAAATTTTCAATAAACAAGATTAATTTTCTACAATAAGAAAACGAATCCATTTAAAAAATAAATAAATTGTCAAAAACAGATATGTATTTTCAAGTAAAATTATTAATATTCATATCAATTATTACATTGTTTGCTGATAATTTATCTTTTTAGGTTGAAAATCCAACTATTTTTGTAATTCCTGTATTGTTTCTAAATTTGTATTTTTTCGTATAAAATCTTCCTCATTCAAAATTCATCTTTTTTGTTTCAAAATTGGTTTATGTTTCTCGGTTGCAAAGTTTTTGATTTTTTCATTGGCAAGTGAATTATTTTGTTGAAAATTATAAAATTTTGTTATAAAGTCATATTTTTTGGTCGAAAATTATTATTATTTTAATTCGTCTATTTTTGCAGAAAATTTTCTCCCTTTAGATGAAAAATTTATGTTTTTTTTTAAACTTCAACTGTCTTGTACAAAAATTAAATTATTTTCGTTAAAAGTACAAGTGTTTTTGGTTGAAGTTTAATCTTTATGCTTTGAAACTTGTATAATTTGGTTGAAAATTGTATTTTCGTTTTGAAAATTGGACTCGTTCGATAAAAAAATAAGAAATAAACTTTTTGTTGAAAATTTAACTATTCTTTTGAAAATTTGTCTTTTCAGGTTTACAAATATACGTTTTTAAGTCGAAATTTCATCTTTTTGAGACAAAATTGAAACTTTTTTGGTTGAAATTAATCTTGTTCGGTTAAGAATTCTTTATTCCTTTTTTTTTTGAGAAATAAATTTTTTTAATATTTCAATTTCCAGGATACTTCTGAAGAGATTTTTTAATCGCAGATTCCAAATATGGCATCAAAAGTTACAAATTCGATATAACGACAAACTGCTTTGTTCTCTGAGATTCATATCTCATATAATGTATTAAAAATAAAAATTTTAAATTGCGGATCTAAAAATGCGGATCCAAAATTGCGAATCTAACATTCCGGATCCAAAAATTCGGATCCCACATTATTATTATTTTTTAATTATTATTATTTTGTTATTTTTTAATA
>JAAAKG020040205.1:0-43560 GCA_010014905.2 Druon quercuslanigerum
GTGGTGAATTTTTAACCAAAACGATGAATGTTTAACTGAAATAGATTAATTTGCAACCAAAAAGCTTAATTTTGAACTAAAATGATCAAATTTCCACAAAAAATGGAAGTTCAATTTTCAGTTAAAAATCAATTTTCAACCAAACTGATGCATTTTTAGGTTCAACTGGAATAGTTAAATTTTTAACCAAGAAGATCAACTTCTACTAAAAAAGACGAATTCTTAAGAAAAAGACTCGTTTTTTTAAATACACGAATTTCAAGTACAAAATATATACGTTAAACTAAAATAAATTGTCATCTAAAATGAGAAATATTTGACTAGAATACATGAATTTTCAACGAAATAGTTGAATTTTTAACTAAAAAAGACCAATTTTCGAACCAAAAAGGAATAGTTAAATTTTCAAACAATCGAAAAATTCGAAAATTATAGTATATTAACCAATTTTAAGCTAGAAACATAAAGGCTTAAACCATTATAATTTTTTAAACTGAATAATTTTTACATTAGAAGTTTAATTATTTTTGTTTTAAATAGTTTAAATATCCCTAAATTCCTAGAAATCTTAAGAAAATGTTCTTATTCTTTTGAAGCCGTTCACAATTCCTAAAAGCTTATGTATTTTTTGTTAAAAATCTGCGAAAATTTTGTTTTAAATTAGGCCATGGCTATTTGCACCGGAAATTTCATAATTACACTTACAAATTAATCATTTTTTGAACATAACGATTAAGATCGTTACGTTTAAAATTTCAAGGCTTTCTATTTCAAACAATTTAGTTTTAAATTATTTACATTTTTTCACGACTAAGGCTTTTGCATTTTGAACTAGTTTAATTTTTAACGCTACATTCTGGAAATTCTTAAATTTGTAACGTATTTAAACGGATGGAATAGTTAAATTTATAATTTGAAAAATTAATTTTAACCAAACTGATTTAATGTTCAATAAAATTAAGAATCTTTGACTGGAATGGTTGAATTTTAAACCAAAAATATAAATTTTCAACTAAAATGATAAATCTTTAAGCGGGATAGTTTTATTTAAAAAAATCTTACTTTTAACCAAGAGAATTAAGTTACTCCCAAAAATACGAATATTTAACAACATATAAATTTTCAACTAAAATGAAAAATATTTTTTACTGAAGTCATTAACCAAAACGCCAATTTGCAACAAAATAAATGAATTCTCAATCAAATAGTGAACTTTTCGACAAGAAAATAAATTTCAAACAAATTGTTGAATTTTTAACTAAACACAATCAGTTTCAACCAAAAATGGATTCGTTTAATTTACAGTTGAAAAAACTTAATTTTCCACAAAGAAATTTCAACCAAATTTCAACTTTTAAAATTTAAGTTTAAAAGATTTTAATTCAAAAATGGTGTATTCAAATGCTCAATAACTGACCCCTATAAAATGGAAATTACTTACACTTTTTAATTGAATAACATTAAACTTAATGCATTTAGGCTGAAAAATTTAGAATATTTTAACTTTTATCAATTGTGGAGTTCAAAGATTCAGATTCAGTTTCCAAAATATAAATCCATGTTATCATTTTCAATGCTCTAAATTGAAAAATCAATCAATAAAGTTGAAAATTAAAAAATGATAGTATTTTAAACGATTTTAAGCTAGAAATTTTAAAACTTGAGCCATTACATTTTTTTAAAATTAAACCATTTTTAAATTAAAATTTAAACTGTTTTTATTTTTAATAATACAGATCTCCTTAAAAAGCTTAAAAATTTTATTCTCAAATTTAAAATTATTATTCAAAGTTTTTCATAATTGAAAATTTGGTTTTAAATTAGGCCATGCGGCTACATGCACCAGAATTTCGGTACGAATAGCCACATTTTCTCAGAACAAACACTTAACAAATGAATTATTGTTCACTTTTTGATGCGTCAAGTACAGTTCAATTTTCAAAATAATTAATTAATTTAAATTTACAGTTGATCGACTAAAAATTTTGTCATCAAACATTTTTAATTGCAAACGCTTTTAATTTTTTAATTCTTTTAAGACTGTATTTTAAAATTCTTTAAATGAAGAATATACGCTAAAAAATAAACATCTAAAGTGGAAAATATTGTAAATATATTAGCACCATTAATCAATCAAATAATACTAAATATATAATTAATAATTTGCTGCATTTGTCTCTAAAATCCATGAATTTGAATAATAATTTAAAGGCCTTTCTATTTTACCTTATTATACCTAAAATTTAGAGCATATTTATGGAAAAATTAATTTTCAACCAAACTGATGCATTTTCAAATAAAATTACGAATTTTGAACTGGAAACTTTGAATTTTAAAACAAAAATATGAATTTTCAACTTAAATGATTAATCTTTAATCGGAATAGTTAAAGTAAGAAAAAATATTATTCTTAACCAAATAGATTAATTTTCATCATAAAATACGATTTTTAAACAAAATACATGAATTTTCAACTACAAAATATAAATTTGAAGCTAAAAAATATTAATTTTAAACTAACATGAGAAACATTTTACTGAATTACTTAAATTAAAAAAAAAGTTGCATTTGCAACTAAAAAAGACGAATTTTTAACCACATAGTTGCATTTTTAACTAAAACAAGATAATTTTTTAACCAAAACGCCGATTTTGAACAAAATGCATGAATTCTCACTCAAATAGTGGAAGTTTTAACCAAAAAAGATTAATTTTCAACGAACTGTTGCATTTTCAAATAAAATTAAGAATCTTTAACTGGAATAGTTGAATTTCAAACAAAAATACGAATTTTCAACTAAATAGATAAAACTTTAACCGATATAGTTTAATTTTTAACCGCCTATCTTATTTTCAATCAAGAAAATTAAGTTCCACCGAAAAATCTTAATATTTAACAAAATGAATGAATTTTCAATTAAAATGAGAAATATTTTACTGAATAAAAAAAAAAACAAAATAGATCAATGTTCAACTGAAAACGACGAGTTTTCAACCAAACGGTTGCATTTTTAATTAAAAAAGATCAATTTTTATCCAAAAAGATTAATTTCCAACCAAAATGCCGATTCTGAACAAAATACATAAATTTTCAAACAAATAGTGCAGTTTTGAAACAAAAAAGATTAATTTTCAATTAAATTATTTAATTTTGAACTAAAAAAAGATCAGTTTTGAACAAAAAATGGAATATTTTAATTTTCAGTTAAAAAAATTTAATTTCCACAACAAAAATTGCAACTAAACTGATGCATTTTCAACTAAAATTACCAATACTTAACTGAAATAGTTATTTTTAATCAAAAATCATAGTTTTAACCAAGAAAATTAACTTCCACCAAAAAAGATGAAATTTTAACAAAATACATGAATTTTGACTAACAAAATATAAATTTTCAACTAAAATAATGTTACATTTTCAAACAAAGTGATGCATCTTTTATGAAAATTCTGAACTTTCATCTAGATTAGTTAGTTTAAAAAAAAAATTTTAACGAGAATGTACCATTTTTCAACCAAAAGTTCAGTACAGTAAATAAATTTTTTGCTAAAAAAAACACAGAGATGAATTTTTAAATAATATGATGGAATATTCAATTGCAATAGATACATTTTCAATTAAAAAAAATTAATTAAAAAAAAAGGTTCCAACGAAAAATGTTTAACAAAAGAGTTTATCTTTTAACCAAGTAATTAATTTTTCATTTCAAAAAAGATGAATTATAAATTAAAAATGTAGTCATTGACATTTCAATCAAAGAAAACTTTAACTTTTTTTTATCAAAAACATTTGAGTTCAACCAAAAAAGACGATTTATCAACATTAGATGGATTTTCTGCTAAACAAGATTTTTTAAACAAGAGAGAGGGGAGAGGCGTGGAGGAATTACCAACAAACTGTTAAAAATTTAAGAATAAAGATTAATTTTCTATGAAAAAAAGGAATTTAAAAGAAAACACGTGAATTTTCAGCCAGGTATTTGGATTTTCAACTAAAAACCATTAATTTTCAACCAAAAATAGAATAGGTAAATTTTCAGTTAAAAAATGAATTTAAAACCAACGAAATAATGAATTTTTAATAATATAGTTGAAGACAGTAATACATTTTTATACTTTTTTAATACTTACGAATTGTAGAGGTTCGTCTGTTTCGATGTTGTGAATAGCCCAAAGGAGGCAAACGAAAAATAGAAGATTGTACATCATCATAGAACGAGGAACCCATTGTCCTTGAATACCCCTATGAAAAATTATTATTGTATGTATGTATGTATTTAATCTCTCCCATTTACGGGTTTGAGGGCCTCTGCTCCCCGTACATATATTTACAATTCCATCCTTAGTCTAATTTAACTACTACTTATATTCTACTATTTGGTCTTAATTTGTGTAAACAAAAGTAATATTATTTCTAAAATCGAGCGGTCTTCCAGTGCTTCCGTTTCCTCTTACCATACAAATGCATTTTACATGAAATTGAAAACAAATTTTTGCTTTTTACAGTCCTTTGTCAGGATTACCTGTTTGGCTCTGCCCTACTCCCTTGCTTTCCCTTACTTCTTCCAATTTCTACATCCATATCACTCCCTGTCCATTGCCATTCAAAATCCATCTTACACACATTCATCCACACTCAACTGTCCACCTTCCTCTCCTGTACATCTCTTTAATACATCTGCCCATGACTCTATTTCGTATCCACATACTCTACATACTCTACATAGATTCTCCTTCTCATCCATCCAATATCTGCATGCTCTCACTCCTCTCATTTTAAACCGTACCACGCTACTCCATTTTCTTCCTTTTTTATTTTCTGCAGATATTCTTGTTCCGTCAATCCTTTGACCATCATACACCATCTACTGTATCTCGGATCTATAATCTTTGTCCATCTCTCTTCTCCTTGTTTTACTAATAAGTCTAACTTCTACGTCCTGCCACTCCATAACCCCTTCTCGTATATTACAAACCCTTCTCATTTTTCTCCTTGCTTTCTCTCATTTTGAATTTCCCAAATTACCTCTCACCTCATTGTTCCTAATTTTTCCCAAACATGCTTGTGTTATTCTGCTTCCCTCTCTCTTTTTTGGCTTCTCTTCAAACCTCCAAGCTCTCTTTTTTTTTGTCTAGTAATCATTTTTTTCCTCCCTAGTTCTTCCCTGAACATGTACCCTGGGCAACTCAACCTAACCCCCATTACCCATCTCAAAAATCACTTATGCATGCTCTCCACTTTTCTATGTTCCTTCCATCCCCAGATCTCCACTTTACTTGAACATTAAATTCTTTTCTCACGTGCAGCTCGTTTCCCCCGTCTGCCTCAAACCAAAAACCTAGGTAAGAGAACTCCTCCATAATTTCCAATTTTTGTCCGTTCATCTTACAAACGTAATTTATTTTGCTCTTTCTATTTCCGAAGCACATCACCTTTGTCTTATCTACGCTCACCGTCGAAACTTTTGTTCACCAATCATTAGATTCACCTCCTTCTCATCATCTGCTAATAGAACTATAGTACATCGTCCGCGTATGCTAGGGAGTATAGTTTGCTATTACCCAAAACCGTTCCTCCTTTCCCTTTTTCCTTTACCTTCTCCTCTAAGTCAGCCAGCAGCATATTAAATAGTAACGGACTCAACGGGCACCCTTGCCTTAGACCTCTTCCTGTCCAGAAAACCTCCCCTTTTTCTTTCCTATCTTCACCCAAATCCTGGTTTAATTAAAAATTTCTTTTATCCTTTCCACCAAGTTTTCCTCTACACTCCTCTCTTTCATTGCCTGCCACAGCACTTTTCTGATCACTGAGTCAAACGCTGCTTTAAAACTCACGAAACCTTTTTCCCTTTCTTTCTCCTTAAATTTCTGTTAACTATGTAGTTAAGTACGTAGATGTTGTCTATAGTCCCCATCCTTTTTCTAAATCCCGCCTGACTGTGTGGGATACTTTTCCTTTTGCTCTACCTGACTCTCCAACCTTTTTCTTAAGATTTCTGCATATACTTTATAGCCGACTGGCATGAGTGTAATCCCTCTGTATTCCTCAACTTTCTTTCCTTCCCCTTTCTTGACAAGCGGTACCACCAGTCCTGTCATCCACTATTCCGGCCACCCTTCTCCTTTCCAGACCTTGTTGCAGACCTTCCACGTCCCATCCCTAACTCCTTCTCCATAGTTCATTGTTTCGTTCTCCATCCCATCTTCTCCTGTCCCATTGTTTCTTTTTAGCCTATCCATTGCCTCATCCACTTCTTCTCTTGTTATTTTGTTCCCTTCCACCATTTCTCCTTGGACTATGCTTCTCTTTTCCCCTTTGCTCTTATTTTGTTCTCCCCCTAATAGACCCTTGAAATAATCCGTCCATTCCTCTATTTATATTTCTTCATTAACGTCCTTCCTTTACCCTCTATCCTTATTTATCATATCCCACACCCCACCTTCTTTGATTGCTTTTTCTACTTCTGCCTTATATTCCTCCTTTGTCTTTTTTCTTTCCAGTATCTTTTCATGTTCTTTTTTTCTACTCTTATAATCCTCTTTTTTTATTTCCCCTTTTCTCCATTCTCTTACACACTCTCTCATATTCTGTCTTTACTTTCCCAGAATTCCTCGTCCCACCAGCCTCGCTTGTCCCCTACTAGTTCTTCTTCAGTACCCAGCTCGTCCTTTACCTTCTCAATCGACCCCTTCAACCTTTCAATTAACGAGTCTACTCCCTCCTCTTTTTCAGACCTACCCTTCTCCTTTTCCATCTTTTGCTTAAACTCTTTTAATTTATCTACCCCCCAGCCTATGACCGGGAAGTACTCGGGCCCCCCCCCCCCCCGCACACACACATTCAGAAAACCCCAAATTGTAAATCATTGTATTCTAAATAACTTTTAAGGATTTTGAAGTTTGAATTTTAAACTTGATCAATTTTCAAAGAATTACGAGTTTAATATTATTCCTTTTAAATTATAAATATTCACTTTTGGACCACACATTCTATTATTAGGCTCTTATAAAAGAATGTATATAATTTTATTTGAAATTGTTCAGTTTTATTTTAAATTCTGAATGCTTCATAATCAATTGATTTATTTGAGTACTTTAAATTATTTGCTTTCACAAATTTTAAATAACGTTCACATTTCTACAAACTATAATTCTGTTTACTTCAAATTACAAGCTGAAGAATCAAATTTCAAAGTCTGATTTTCTAAAGTATTTCGTTTGTAATTGTTAATTTTCGAACGATTCAGCACGATTTTTAATTTTCTAGACTTAACTCATTTATATTTTCTCAAGCAATTTAAAATTTTATTTTTGCAGATGAATTTCAAATACTAAATCATTAATTCGCCCACAACTGAAGTTCTCCAGTTTTCAAGAACTTTTTTTTCAAAATTGCTAGGGTCTGAGATCGTTTTTTTGTAAAAAAATATGTACAAAAATTTACTATATTATCAAAGAAAAAAAATATATATAACAGAAATATTCTATAGATTTATTTCGTAAGACTAATAAAATTAAATTCCTACCATGAGACCAGGAAGAAGTGGATCGCAAAAATTATCTGAAAATTAAAAATTACGCTTATAAAATTCAGGTACTAAATTTTAAAAATTCTAAAGGAAAAAAAGCTAAAAAAATCATAAAGATATTGTATGATTCTCATAGAATTCTCTAGACTAAAGTTTCGTTCGCTGAGTGAGGATATTGAAACTATGAAGAAAATATGAATTACTGGTTAAATAAGAAAGTATCATGTTTCTTCACGCACTTGAAACGTGTTTAATAAAATAATGCTGGTAAAACTATATGTAAAAGAGTAATATATCATTGGTATATAATTATTTTATTCTTTAATTAAAATAAATAAATAATATTAATAAAAAAGTTTTTAAAAAATCATTCTTAATTCCATAATATTGGTTTACGCGCGAAAATTGTTTTCAATAACGTACCTATTAATAGAAATTAAAACAAAAATCTAACCCGAATATTTTTCAATATTTAATTTTAATTTTTGTTATAGGTATTTTCATTTCCAAACAGAAAAAAGATAATCAATTTTATTCACTTGGGTGACCAATGGTTTAATAAAAAAATCAGGATATTATCGCACCCCATACCCTTTAATCTCTAATTTTCCGTATCGCTACAATTTAAAAAACAGTTTTGCTACAAAGTACCTGACACCAATTTTTAATTTTTGTCCGAACGTTATAAATTTTCTTTTCAAGTTAAATTTTCAACCAAATAAATTTAAAAAAAAAGATAAATGTTCAACCAATAAGATTAATTTTCTACCAAAAAAGATTCATTTTTACGGAAATACATGAATTTTTAACTGAAAAGGATAAATTTTCAGCCCGAGATGGGAAAAAATTAATTAATAATTAATTAATAAAAAAATGTTTAACCATAAAAAACGAATTTTCAACTAAATAGTTAAATTTGTAACTAAAGAAGATACATTTTCAACCAAAACTACGGAGTAATTACATTTTTAGTTAAAAAAATAATTTAAAAAAATTATCTTCCACAATGGAACTCAACTTTTAAATAATGAAATGAATTTTCAACTATAAATGATGTATCTTCAATAAAAAAATGAATTTTAAACCATATATTTAAATTTTCGACTAAAAAAATAAATTTTTAACCATAAATATTAATTCTATACAAAAAAAAGAATTTTTAATAAAATACACGAATTTTTAACTAAAAAAGATAAATTTACAACTCAAATGTAATAGCTTAAAAGATGAATTTTTCACCAAGAAAAAAAATAATAATAATTATTAATAAAATGAATGAATTTCTAAAAAATAGTTTAATTTTTAACTAAAGAAGACACATTTTCAAACAAACGCGGAGTAGTTAAATCTTTAGTTTAAAAAATGAGTTTTCCAACAAAAAAGAATTTTTTAAATACAGTTCAATTTTTAACCAAAGAAATTAATTTTCAAATATAATGATGAATTTTAAATTTAAAACAAAATAATTTTGAACTAACTATTTGAATTTAGGACGTGCCATATGAATTGTCAACTATGAAGGTTTACTAAAAATGAAGAATTTTCAACTAAAAAAGATAAATTTTTGAAAAAAAAAATTAAATGTCCAGTTAAAAATTAATTTTAAACCAAATACAAATTATCTACAAAATAGATAATTAAAAGAAAAGTTTTTGATTTAAGATTTTCAACGGAAAATGTTATCGGTGATATTTCAAACAAACAGTTTTAAATTTTCGATCAAAGAAGTTTACTTTTCAATCAAGAAGCTGCGTTTCTAGCCAAAAAGATTGAATTTTTACGACAATATGTAATTTTTTTGAAAAAAAAACGAATTTTCAACGAAGAAAAAGATTTCAGTCAAAAAAAAAAAATAAAAACAATTGTATCCAGAATGTGGAATTTACATGCCAAAATGACGAATTATCTACAAAACAGTTTAACTTTTAAACGGAAAATATAATTTTTCAACCAAAAAATTATATATTTAACGAAATAATTCTGAACGTTCAACCGTGCAGGCGAATTTTTAACAAAAACGTTGAAAAAAGCAGACAAATTTTTAGCAAAATGCATTAATTTTTAATCAAAGAAGATATCAGTTGAAGCAAAAATATTTTTAAACAACGTAGTTCAATTTCTAACCAAAAATATGAATTTTAAACTATGATGATGAATCTTTAATTAAAAAAATAATAATAATAAACCAAATTTTTAACTAAAAAAATATATTTTTCAACCAATTATAAACGAATTTTTAATAAAATAGTTAAAGTCTTAAGAAGGCAAAAAGGTTTAGAATTAAAATACTGAATCATCAACCAAAAAAATGAATTCCACTTTAAACTGAGAAATCGAATTTTTAACGAAAAATTGAATCGGTGAAATTTCAAACAAAATTTGTTTGAAACAATTTTTAGTTGATAAATAAAAACAAATTTCGTTAAAAATGTGAAGTTTTCAACAAAAAAGTTAATATTCGATTAAATAGTTGTAAATTTTACAAACTAAAGGCAAATTTTTAACCAAGAATATTTACTTATTCCATTTGAACAAAATTATTGAATTTTTGAAAAAAATAAAACTATTTACTTTCCCTACGTTTATAAATTAAACGAATAACTTTATCAAGGTCAACATGTTTAATTTAACAATTGAGTAAAATTTGTAGAATATGTTAATTATTTTAAATACAGGACATCTGGTCACCCTATTTTTTTATATGTTTGCAAAATATCACGTATTTCTAAATGAGACTTTGTCAATTTACAAAACAAAATAAATCATTTTATAAATCCAAACAATTGACAAATTTCTAACACTTTTGTTAAAATGCAGAGAAAAAAATTGATATTGCGCATCAGTGATGGGTAACAACATAATCTATATATGTAGATTAGATATTAATTAACAATGCGGTCTGCTGAGTGCATGAGTGTTGAATCGAAAATAAATTATTGAATTACTTACCTTCAGAGGATAGTGTGTTAACGTCGATATGTCTGGCATTTTTGCAATTTTTTCTGATCAGATTGTCACGTGATAATAAGTAGGAGAGTTATGTACGATAAAAAACAATTGGATTTTGTAGAACTGTCAGAATTCCCAGTCAAGAGTTTTTTTTTGTTGCGATCGTTGCAATTTCTGCTGCTGTCTTCGTTTCCATCGAAAATACTAACTACGCTGCAGTGCTCCCAATTTTTGTACATATCTTTTTGTATTACGCCTGCGTTGCGTCGACAACCGGATTGGTCACTGTTGGCGCGCTTATTTAACATGCTTAAATCTGCACATCGATTGTTTGCAACAAATGATCTTTGTAAAACTATTAGAAAAAATTCTTTGATCAGAAAATCAACTAATAAAGTAAAAGGAAAGTATTAAGTTATTTGACTTTACTCTTAAAAAATAAGTAATAGAGTTAATATTTAAAGGAAGGCGTACCTTTTTTTCACCACAAATATGAATTTAAAGTAATTTTTAATATCTTTATACGCATTAAAATTATTATTTGTTGTTAGCTATTGTAAACAAGAACAAAAATATTTAATAATTTTTAAAAAGCGCACGGCGTGACGCATGCGCAGTACAAAAAGGGTGGAGTAGGAAAATCCAATTTTCAACCTCATTTTTCAATTTTCAACTGAAAAGGGAAAACTTTCAAGTAAGAAAGGAACGCGTTTGCAACAAAGTTGTTAAATTTTTAACCATAGAAATAAATTTCCAACTATGGAAATAAATATTTAACAAAAATACATAAATTTTCAACCAAAAAGGAAAAAGTTCAATTTTCTGATAAAAAATTGAGTTTTCAACGAAAGAAATGAATTTTCAACAAAACAGTTAAATTTTCAAACAAAGAAATATATTTACAAAGAAAAAGGAATAAAATTCTACCATAAAATACAAAAAGATAAATTAATTTGAATCAACAAAAAAGAATGTTCAAATGAAAGTAACAAAATTAAAAAAAAAAAAATGGAAGGTAAATATTCAGTTAAAAAAATAATTTTTCAATAAAAAAATTAATTTTTAACAAAAAGATGAATTTTTTTAAACAAAAAAGAATAATTTTCTGCCAAAAAGACATATTTCAACAACAAGAAAACGATTTTTAACTAAAAAATTTAGTATATATACTTAAGTTTTCAATGTTATTAATTAATTGTAAACAACAACAAACAAATTAATGAAAATAGTTTAGTTGTTAACCAAACAAATGTTTTTCCTCAAAAATCGATATGAATTTTCAACTCAATAAAATAAATTTTTAAGCAAGCGAAACACAAATTTAAAAAAAATTAAATTTTCAGCCAGAGAAATGATTTTTTAACAAAAAGGAGAATTTTTAATCCAAATATGTAATTAAAACACGCAGATTAAGAATTTCATTTTAATTAATTTTTAAAAAAGCTGTTTTTCTCTAAAATAGTTGAATTGTCAACAAAAAAAAGGTTATTTTTAACCGCAAAGATGAATTTTCAAACAAGAAAAATAATTTTCTACCAAAAAGGTTCATCTGAAAAAAGATATATTTTTTAATTGAAAATTTTAGCATATAATCTTTATAAAATAAATGAATTTTCAATCAAATTTTTTATTTATTAACCAAAAAGATTAATTTTCAATAAAAATTGTAATAGTTTAATTTTCATGTAATAATTTTGCAGTTAAAAAATTATTATTTTTAACAAAGAAAGATGAATTTTCAACTGAAAGAGATAAATTTTCAAAGAAGAAATATAGTCTACAAAGAAAAATATGAATTTTCAACTTATAAAGATAAATTTTCAAGCAAAAGAAAAACAAATTTCCAAAAATAGTTGAATTTTTAAACAAAGAAATAATTTTTTAAACAGAAAGATACATTTTTAACCAAACAGATCCATTTTGAATGGGAAAAGAAGAATCTTTATTAAAATACATACCAAATAGTTGATTTATCAACAAAAGAAATATAACTTCCCAATAAAAAATGGAAGAATCAAATTTTCATTTAAGTTAACAGTTTACAAAATGGAATAATTGAATTTCCATTTAATTATTAATAGTTGAATTTTTAACCCTTCTTAACTCAGGTTAGTTGGGTGTTATCCAAGATGTCTACAGGCTGAGGGTCAAAACATAATACCAAATTCTAACACGCTTATTGGAAAAATCATTTTTTCCAATTTATTAAAAAAATAAAGTTTCATCCCCATGGTAGTGGTATTATTGCTTGGCCTTCAGCCTGATACATTTTGTAGATAACAGAGCATAAAAACAGCTGATGTATTTCCGCTAATAAGCCATACAATTTCAAAATGGCCGAATGCGTCAGGAATAACATTGGTGTATGTGATGAATCATATTGAATCTCGAGGATTAAAAATTTTAAATAATTGTTATATTTAAAAAATGGTATGTTGCTGTTTTTTTGTGAACTGTTCGAACAACACAGGAATGAAGGACCGTGGCATATCATTTCACAAAATTCCAGCTATTATACAAGCAACAAATAAACAGTTTGCAAGACCTGGTGGACCGTACACTTTTCAACAAAAAATAGAGTTTTCGAAAAGACGACAGGAACAATGGATAAATGTATTTAAACGTGGTCCTTTAACTGAATCGCAGCTAAGAAATTCCAGAGTTTGCTCCAAACATTTTATATCAGGTAAGATAACCTCCAAATACAATTGCCTTATTTTCCTCAATAAATATGTTTCTAAATACTTGTTAGTACTATGGTTTTTAATAGAAACGTAGTGAATACCGAGTGAAAAACTGTTTACTTTATTTCCTCTGTAAAATTAAATTTTCTAATTTTTTGGTTATTTGAAGTTTCTATTCGAAATTTTTATTTTGAAGCAAAAATTATTTATTTAAACAATTTTTCCCTCTGAAAACACACTTTATTTTAAACATAATTACTGTTTAGTATCTGAAAGTGATTTACTTTTAGTGTTTATTTAGTGAAATAAGATGATTAAATTTTGAGGTTAGAAAATCATCGAAAAGATTTTCGCAAATATATGACTTATTTTAACATTACCTCTTATGGGACCTTGTACAAATAATTATAAAATATTATTTTTTAATTTAAAAAAATTGTGAAACTGTTAAAATATATTATCAAATATTTAATAATATTTTAGGAAACAAATCTCACAGTGCATCAGAGTAAGTTAAATAATAAAAAACAATAATAATTAAAACAATAATGTAATATTAACAGAGAAGATAATTTACCTATAAATATAGTTCAAAAATATATTCAGATTAATAATAATAATAGTAATAATAAATAATAATCTTTACATGATTATGAATTTCACTTTTAGATAAAACTTACTGTAATTTTGCAACAATACATAACTAATCAATTATTAAACAAAAGCGTTTAAAATTGAATACTTTGAATTTTTAATTTTAGAAATTTAAAAAAACTTTAATCAGTTCTCGAAGTCAAAACATTTTAGATTGAAATTTTGAAAATTTGACAATGTTAAAAACAATAACAATGTAATATTTTCAGATAAGAATTTTGAAATCGGATCATTAAAAATTGAATGGAATTAAATTTTATTATTTCTAAATAAAGTGTTTCAAAACTGAATAATTTTTTTTTAAATTGAAGAATCTCTAAATTGACTAATTTCAGATTACAATTTCGAAAATATGACAATTGAAAATTAATAAAAATGAAATATTTTCGGATAAGAATTTTGACAATTGGATCATTTAAGATTCTAAGTACTTGAAATATTATTATTTCTATTTAAAAGTGTACAAAATCGAAATATTAAAAATTGAAAACTTTTGTATTCAAATAATTTTCAATTTGAAGTGAATAAAATTTGACAGTTTAAAATTAAAACTAAATTGAATGTTTGAAAGTTAAAGCTTATGAAGTTCTGGAATTATAAATTGTTAATAAATTTTTATGAATATAATTTAACATTAAAATCAAAAGGACACAATTTTCTTAAAAAAAACATAATTTTCGCCGCCCGAAGTGAAAACATTTTCAATTATAAACCCTTAAAATCGAATTATTTTAGAAAAACGTTTGAAGTTGTCGTAAATTACGGAAAATGCTCATAATATAAAAGTGGATAATTAAATAAAAAAGATAAAACTGAAGTAGAGGACCTCCAAGTAATATCTGATTTTGAATTTAGTTTTTCCTTAATAAAAAAAATGAAGTTTGGTTTCGTTTAATTTTAAATGTTCAGTATCAGATTTTTTTTATTTTTGATGTTTCCGAATTAAAATTACTTTTCACTTGTAACGTTTTTGCAAAACAATTTAATTTTAAAGATTCACAATCGAAAATGCATTTATTTTTAACGGTGAAAATTATAGTGCTGTTATTTTGTCATTAGAAAAATGTGTCTAATAACATTTAATGTTAAATTATATATTTTCAAATGTGATAACAATTTTAAATTCTACAATTCTTATTTGAAAATACTCCATTTTTATTGATTACAAATTGCCCTATTTTCGAAATTTCAATCTGAAATCATTCACTTTCGAGATGCTTCAATTCAAAATAAAATAATTTAATTTTTAACGCCTTTAATTAGAAATAATACAACGTAAATACATTTAAATACATCCAATTTTCAAATTCCTAACCTGAAAATATTACATTTTCATTGTTTTGAAATTGTCCAATTTTTAAAATGCGCATCTGAAAATTTTTTTAAATTTAAGAGCTGATTAAAAGCTTTTTTTTTGTTTCAAGCAGTGAAAATTTCAAATTATTCGATTTTAAACGGTTTTGTTTTGATGTATGATTTAATATTTCTTAGGACGAATATAGCTTTAAAAATGTAATTGGTTTAATAAAAAAGTTTGTCGAATATTATTGTAATGTCTAAATAGAATGTTCCTAACTATAAAATCAGTTTAAAATTTTTATCTTCTCATGAGTTTAAGTTATAATTAGTTGTTAACGAAAAAAATGCATTTTTCACCAAAATTGATATCAATTTTCAACTCAATAAGATAAATTTTTAAACAAGCAAAACACAAATTTAAATCAAATTAAGTCAAATTTTTATGTTTTGAGACCCTCTGAATCCGAAAAACTCTTTCAGTGTCTTAAAATGAAGGTCAAGTTCATTTTGAATAAAAATTCGAAAATTTAGAGAATTTTCAAAATTGTTAAGATCACTTTTTGCAATATTTAAAAAATGTATGTTCGGTTAGCAGCTTTACTCAAAGAAACGAACAATTTACTCTTAGGACTTCTTTGACAGTACAAAAATCACCGGAGTTATAGCATTTACAAAATTCCAAAAATAAAACAAAAATTACTATTTTAAGCCAAGAAACGATAGAAAAACGTTCAATTTTGAACACCCTACACAATTATTATAACAAGTTTTTTAATTTTTATGGAAAATCAAAAATTCAAATTTTGATGGCACAAAAAATAATAAAAAATCGAAAATTTCATTTTTCAATTCAACAATTTTAGAGTATTTCAAAGATTCTCAAATATATACATGCATTAAAAAAATACATATGTATATATATTTATTTGAAGCTATTTCCACAATTCTTTTTCCCTTTAGAATTTTAATGATTTTATTATATTTTTGCAATATTCCAGGGAAGTTTCAGTTGAATCTCATAATTTAAAAGGATTTTAAATGTTTTTAAGAATTTTTTTTTAACATTTTGAGGCATTTTTAAATAATTAAAGGAATTAACAATTTCAGATTTCAGGGAATATCAGATTTCATAGGAAAAATCACAGGATTTTATGATATTTTTACATTCTCATCAGAGAAGGTATTAGGTTTGTGCAAATTTTGGACCCCTCCGTTTTTGTTAAATGTCCACACTTTGAGAAATTTGTTAGAATCCATACAAAAATAAATGCATTTTTTTGTGTTGGAAAAAATGATATTAGAGGTGCCGCAGAGCCCCATGAAATTTAACACGTATTTCCCATAAGAAAAAAGACGTTTTTGTCAATCTTATGCAGAATCCTAAATATTATCTCAATCGAGTTAAAACTCCACGTTTCTTTGCACAATTAGCCCTAGAATACGAATAATATATCGCTTTTTAAATATCAACACCATAAGTCTGTTTTATAGGGTCCCATAAAACCCCGATAATTGAAAAAATGTGTTTTGCTAGTTTTTGGCGCTAATTATGTCTTTTCGCTTTTGATTAAATGCAAATTGTTTATGGGACATAATAGGATATTTCATATTGTTAATAAAATTTTCACGATAAATTGTTTAAACAATTTATTACTGTTTTTAGAATTTTTTTCATAGAATGGAGTTAGAAAGACGCGGTTTTTTTTTAAATTTTCCACTTGCTCCACTTTCAATTAGAGGGAAGTGATATTTCATCATTATTGATAAGAGTAGTTGTTTAAACAATTTATTATTATTGATAATAATATTCTCTTAGAAAAATGCTACAAAATTGCAGTTTAAAAAATTCACTTTTACTCAAATTTTCAATTAAGATAAGTTAAATAATTAATTATAGTCAAGAAAAATAATTATTCAAACAATTCATTATTGTTATTAATAATATTATATTTGAACTGTGCCAGAAAGATGTCGTTTTTTCTGAAATTTATGGCTTTTTGTTCAATTTTTTAATTAAAGTGAGGTAATATTTAATTTAAGTTAAGAAAAATATTTGTTTCAACAATTTATTATCATTGTTAATAATATTCTCTTTGCTTAATTGGTAGAATGTTGCGTTTATTTTAATTTTTAACTGTTTGTCTATTTTTCATTAGGCGTGACTTAATAATTAATTAAATTTAGCAAAAATAATTTTTTAAACAATTTATTATTGTTTATCACTATCTTCATCTATATCAATACCTGATAGTTGCAGTTTCTAAACAATTTAATATTGTTTTGAACTATCTTTTCTCAGATAAGTGCTAGAAAGTGGCACTCTTTTGCACTATCTCCAAGAATAGTAAAAAAATTCAATATTCATTATGAAAAAAATTCCCTTGACCACAGAAATAGTTTAGCCCGCATAAAATTGATAGAATATCTATTTTATATGAACAAAAATTTGTAACAAATATTTAAAAAAAAATTGGGATTCACCCCCTTTCACAGAAATTGCCCATATGTTTCTAGTCCTGTAGGCTGTTTTTCAAATTTTCTGCAAAAAAGTTGTTTAAACAATTTAATATTGTTTTGAACTATCTTTTCTCAGATAAGTGCTAGAAAGTGGCACTCTTCTGTACTATCTCCAAGAAAAGTAAAAAAATTCAATATGCACTATGAAAAAAATTCCTTGACCACAGAAATAGTTTAGCCCGCATAAAATTGATAGAATGTCTGTTTTATATGAACACAAATTTGTAACAAATATTTAAAAAAAAAGTGGGATTCGCTCCCTTTCACAGAAATTGCCCATATGTTTCTAGTCCTTTAAGCTGTTTTTCAAATTTTCTGCAAAAAAGTTATTTAAACAATTTAATATTGTTTTGAACTACCTTTTCTCAGATAAGTGCTAGAAAGTGGCACTCTTTTGCACTATCTCCAAGAAAAATAAAAAATTCAATATTCACTAAGAAAAAAATGCCTTTAACCACAGAAATAGTTTAGCCCGCATTAAATTTATAGAATATCTGTTTTATATTATCAAAAATATGTACCAAATATTTTAAAAAAATACAAATGTGGGTTTCGCCCCCTTTCACAGAAATTGCGCATATGTTTCTAGTCCTTTAAGCTATTTTTCAAATTTTCAACAAAAAAGTTGTTTAAACAATTCAATATTATTTATAACTGTCTTCTCATAGATAAGTGCTAGAAAGTTGTGGTTTTTTAAATAAAATCTTTAACTTTGCTTTGCCTGCTTAGTTATTAGCAATTAATAAATAAACATTATAGAAAATTGAATTTTTAATAATCTCTCTCTTTTTTGTGAATATATTTTTTTGAAATAAAACAGATATTTAAAATATCCTTCAAAGAGTGACGCCAAAGATCGCCTATTTTTTAACCTTCCTAGCAACCTGGTGAAAAAATATAAAATTATGTTACAGGTATCAAATTACTCATCATTTAAAATCAAAATGAGCTTCGCTTTTTCGTTTCTTAACAATTACAAAAAAATACCCCTATTTAAGGGTTGAGAAGACTCCAAACAAATTTTTAAATAGAAAATACCACTAATTATACAATCATTTCTCACATCAACCCCTTATCAATCAAGAAAATACGTGATTTTACTTTTGTAAGGTTTATTTTATGGAAAGAATGCAATGAAAACTGATTTTTTAATTAGTCGTATTTCCTATTTTTTATTTTTTTTCGGGTCTTATCTACCCCTAAATAAGGGTAATTTTTTGCAAGTTTAAAAAAAGCGATGCTCACTTTGGGTTTTTATTGACGAGTAATTTGATACCTGTCACATATTTTTATATTTTTTCACCAGGTCGCTAGCGAGGTCCCAAAAATAGGCGAAAATAGCCTATTAGTTATTGAGAGACTTCGGTGAAAATATTTATATAATTGTTTATATGGATCGGGAAATAACCGGAAGTAGATTACCATCAAATTTACAAGTATTTCGGGTTTTCTTTTATAACCATCGTTATTTGAAAGTCAGTGTACAAGAGAGTGCTGAACGAAGTGAAAAGTTTTTGGTCAAAAGCACGCTTGCCTGTGCGCAAAGGCCAACACTGTTTAACAAAGATAAAAGATTTATTTGTAACATGGCGCAATCTTCAAAGGATTTCAAGTCGTCAGAGAGAAACGCAAGTGAGGAATGAGAACCATTTTAGCCAGCTGCTAAGTTAATTGTTTGACATAGCTTCAGCAGACGTCATTTCTCGTACTGATGTTTTCGAAGAAGATAAAAAATTGTGATACTTCAAAGAGAAAAGGGACGTAAAAGGATACATGGCTGAGGTTGATTAATCTTCATCACTGATATACAGGTTGGGTCATTTTAATATATCCATTCCAAAATCTCCAGAAATAAACCGTATACAAAAAAATTGTTCAGACAAAAGTTGATCAGGACAATCGGGGCCCTCTTTCTGCAAAATCGGATTTGATCTTGAGATCAATTTTCAAGGTTATTTGAAGGTCACATCGATTTTTTTAAATAGGAACCCCTATTTTTGACATTAGATTCTGAAAAAGCGGAGAATTTAACGTTCGAAATGATAGTTAGTCTAATTTCACGATGTCAAATAAAGGTTCAATCAAGGTCAAATTTAAAAAATCATGCAGAACATGATTTTTTTGTTTTATTTTTTCAACACGTTTGGGAAACACAAAACTGGGGTGAATTTGGGACCAACACCAAAACCGTAAGCTCCAAACCATCAAACTCTACACTTTGACCTTCGAATGACCTTACAAGTTGGCCTTAAGGTCAAGGTGATTGTGGTCGTTGGTCACAAATTCACCCCAGATTTGTTTTGCCCAAACGTGTTAAAAAAATAAAACAAAAAAATCATGTCCTGCATGATTGTTTAAATTTTACCTCGATTTAACCTTTATTTCACCTCGTGAAAATTGACGCTAACTATCATTTCGGACGTAAAATTTTCCGCTGTTTCTGAATGTATTGTCAAAAACAGGGGTTTTCATTTTAAAAAATCAATGTGACCTTCAAATAACCTTGAAAATTTATCTCAACGTCAAAACACATTTTTCAGAAAGATGGCTCCCTTTGTCCTTAGCAACTTTTGTCTGAACAATTTTTTGGTACACAGCTTATTTCCGGAGATTTTGGGGTGGATAGATTAAAATGGCTCACCCTGTATATAATACACTGGATGCAGGATTCAATGGAACGATCTGTGCCTATTTGAAGGTGCCGGAGCCGCCATTTTTTATTGATGTTTTGATTCGGGAACACTCGGGGCAGTTTGTGATATGCGAGAGATTTAAATGTAGTATGAAAGAGAACTTGAAAATGTTAATAAAAGTCATGTAAAATTTAGTCTAATTTCAATAAGTAAGTACAAGACCTACATGATTATAAAATTTGAGGTTAGATTTGTGTTTTGTTTACACTGAAGCCTAGAAGCAAAATTTAAAAGTGCAAAAAAAGCTGATTGTGTTCGGATCATTTTAGAAAAGATTGTTACGTGCAGAACACCAATGTTCGAGCGAGACTTGCACCAAGAAGTGTGCCAACAAAATTTGGAAATTTTCATTTAAAATGCGTCTGCTGCGATAAACGTCAAAATACGTGGATCGGAGAAATTCTTTCGCAAGTAAGCCAATTTTTAAATTTGTAAACAAAAACTTAATGAATGTGAAAGATATTTTTTTTATTGGAAAATCATATTTTTGGTTTAAAATTCAACTATTCAGTTGAAAATTAATCATTTTAGCTGAAAATTAATTTTTTTAACTGAAAATTTAACTATTCTATTTTAAGTTGAAAGTTGCTAGTTTTTTGTTGAACTTTCGAATATATAGTTGAAAATCCGTTCTTTTTGGTAGAAAATTAATCTTCCTGTTTAAAAATTCATCTATTTTCTTGAAAAATCGACTTATTTTAATGAAAATTCATCTTTTAATTGAAAATTCAATTGAAGAGTTTTTAATCGCAAATCTTCAAAATTGAATAATTTTAAATTGCAAATCGTGAAAATTGAAATCTTTTAATTGAAAATTCAATTGAAGAGTTTGTAATCGCAAATCTTCAAAATTGAATAATTTTAAATTGCAAATCGTAAAAAAATTGAAGAATTTTAAGTTACTATCCAGGAAAACTGAAAAAATGCAATTGTAAATCTTCAAAATACAAGTATTGTAAAAAAAAAGTTTCGTAATTTTATACATTTTTAAAATTCAAAACATTTCAAATGTAATTCTCCAAAATGCAGAATTTAAAATTCTAAATCTTTAAACTGTAAGTATTTTTAATCTTGAAAATTTGCAATAAAAAATGTCTGTAATTTTGATGATTTAGGTTCGAAGTTTCTTAATTTGGAAGATTTGAAATAGAAAACTTGACTTTTAATTTCCAAAATCATCTAAATTGAAGCATTTTTATTTATAGTTTAATTTTTTTTTATTTGTTGCTTTAAATTCGAAATGTCTTCATTTTAGAAAATTTTTCAGCCTTATGTATTACTAGATGGTTTAAAGTGAAAGTGTGGTTTTTTTGCTGCATGCATTATTTATTTGATGCATTACGATACTGAATCCCTATTTATTTAATAATGTATTGTTTAAAAAATTGTGTGATATCCCAATATTACTAAAATTAATTGGATGAATCTGCGTATTTTTCCAGCCCCACACATTAATAGATGAGTTAAAAATGTGTTAAACATGTGGTTTTTGACTGATTCCACAAGATTTTAAGTTGCACGTGAATTTGATGCCAAAATATTGTACTATTCTTTCCAGTACAATAAACTTTATGAATTCCTTTCAGTATTTTTTCCGCTTTATTTCTGGTACAACCTGAATTTATATTTTATTGCCTAATGTGTTCTAATTGTTCTAATGTGTACAGATTTATAGGATACGACAGTTATATTGTCCACATCAAAAAATTTAAAGTTTTATTCTACCTTTCAAGAGAAAAAAAATATTCTAAACCACGTGCTTACAAAATGTGTATTCTACCAATTTTAAATCCAATCGTCTTTCCTTTTTTTGTACTGTTCGATTATTTTTATTAACATAATTGCTTTTTATTAAGTTTTATTAAGTTTCCAGTTTTATCCCATTGACTCATTGCCAATAAACTAAATTTTACATGAAAAATATTTTACTCAAATATCTTACAAATATGTTGTCCCCTTGCGTGCAGTTAGGCTATGAAGATTAAAAAAAAAAAATTAGCCGGTCAAGCGCAAGGTACATTTTCCCGTATTTTGTCTGTATTGCGCAGACACTAAGGCTGAATAAAGGTTATAAATATGGCCGCCGAGCAGCGTAGCCAATATTACTTTTTCTGGACAAATGTCTGTCTACAAGCCAATTTTCAATGGATTTTGACGGTTTATTTTTTGTTTAAAATGACCGTAAGACTTTTGGGTATACCATGTAGGTGCGCAAATTTCGATTTGGGTAAACCAACATTTTTTATTTAACAGCAAAGTAAACAATATTTTTATCCTAACTTATCAGATGTAACTTTTTTTTAACATCTACGAATTGACTAAAGAAGAGCTTAAGTCAGTGAATTTACTATCTATAAATAGGTTTCAGTAGGTTAGACAACGAAAAAAATGTCTGCTTTTTGGCAATTATATATTATATTATATCGTATGTCACAATCAATATCCTCCATTTTTTTGCAGAATCGACTAAAAATATATTGCCAATGACTCCTTGCCGTCATTTTTCAAACTAAACAACTGGTACTTATTTAAATAATGTATTAAATTAATGAACATTTTCAGGATCATTCCACGAATAGGGTCAATTTTTTTGCAGAACCCACAAAAAATTTATCGTTAGTGACTTCTCTACCTGTAATTTGGTTCATATTGATAAAATATATATATATTTTTTTAAATTTTATAAATAAATTCTCATTCTCTGTCTTGAAAATAATTTTTTCTTGTCACATTTTTCTGATTAGAAAAAAGTGTTAATTGTTTAGACAATATTTATAAAAAAATTCACAGTTTGGCCATTTTTTAATTATAAATATTTTTTTCTTTCGCGGATTGAGTGTAGTGGGTTTTTGGTTATTGTGTTTTAAAATAAGCCTATTCCTGCCAAAGTGACCAAAATCTACGTTTGTTTATAAGAATTGTTTGCATAATTAATTTTTCTTCTCCTTAGGCAGACTACCATAGCAAAGAGTCATTAGAAATACATTTACGCACGAAGTGTCTAAAACTAACAACGCACGAAGTGTCTAAAACTAACTTTAACACAGGAATAAAGTTGCGACATGAAGTTTGTCCACCAATTAATTTGCAAGTTTATTCCTACGTTAACGTTGGTATAAAATAGTATAAAATAGCCAAATAAATATGTAATATTGGATTCAAGCCCTAACCACAAATCTCAATCTTATAATTTTACTCAAAAAATAAAATATTTTTGCTCCACAACGGGTTCTGTTTTGAAAAAGAGATCATACTTTTCATTCACTTTGATAAAAAAATTAGTTTTTATTGTTACCTTGATTTATATAGGCACCTTAATTTACATATACAAAAAGTGACGAAAGCAGCTTCGAAATAGTACTTTTTGATACGTGTGTGATAGGTGATTATTTAGCGAACGAGATGTTTTTCTCACGAGCGAAGTGAGTGAGAAAAGTCAAGTGTGCTAAAAATCACCTTTCACACAAGTATCGAACAGTATTTTATACCACCAAAGGCGAAGAATCATGTCAAAGTTGAGATTTTGAGGTTAGAGTGGTATAAAACTTATATGGTTCTAAGCTTTTATATGCTTTTACATGCTCAGCAGTGCAAAAATTATGAGATACAGTACAAGTCCGATAATTTGTCGTCCTATAAGTGTACACTTCCCTTAAAACGTTTTTACACGTACGGCACGCACACTAATTGTGGTTCTCCCACTTCGTGTGCTATTTGGCTCATAATAGAGCATTCTCATCAGAGAGTATTAAAAAGAGTGGAAGGTGACCGTAAACTGACAGTAGCGCACTCTGGCGCCTCGGGGAAGAAGCTCAGACGGGAGGTTTACTTTCTGCAATGCGTATTCTATGATAGTTAAAAAAGTGTTGTTGACAAGTTTCTTCGTAACAGTTTCTAATCAAAATGCCACATTATTGTCGTGTTAGTGGCTGCAAAAATAGCACAATTGAAAATAAACAATGTTCGTTTTTTCAACTTCCAGTGGACCCGACAACGTAAGTACAGTAATAGCGAATAAAATCATTCTTATAGAAACAATATGAAGAGCGTCTATATAACCACACTAACCTAATATGAAAATTCATGAAAAAATACTAAATTTTAATGATAACTTGCAACAAATAATGTAACTCGTGAGTCAAAAAAGTAAAAATTTAAATAAATATTTGTATTTTACAGTCGTGAACAATGGATACAATTCGCTGGAGTTGATGATAACATTTGTCCCGATTTTCGGATTTGTACTAATCATTTTGAAGAAAAGTGCTTCAAAACTTTCTTTCCGAGGCCCTTATTACATCGAGGTGCTATTCCGACTCTTAAAGAAGCTGTAAATAAGTGTAGCAAGAAAAATACTTCTGAAAAGGGTAAATAATTTTGTAGTGTCACTTTATTTTTCTTTACTGTCATTTCTAGCTCCTTAATATAGTTTTTCTCCATTCATAGCAATTTTAGCTTTAGAAGTAGTGAAATACAAAACCAAAACGCTGTGAATTTTCTTTGACCGTTGTATAAATAACGATGTTATTCTGTACGAATAACCGATTTAGATTGTCAATTTTAACAAGAAAAAGGTTGAAACTATTGAAGACAAAAGTTATAAAAATAAATATAAACCTCAAGATATTGAAAGAGGCTTAAATATATTCAATTTTATTACATCTTGTAGAAAAATAAAAAAAACAAAGTATCGTATTATGAAACGAGAAACATAACCTCTAAAAAAGTCGTGTGAAAGATTCATGGTTTGAGTTTATGTTGGTACTTTCAAAATACGATACTTCATTTTTTCTTTTTCTCTGAAATGTAGGAAAATACAATACCTTGAATCCTCTTAAATATTCTTGAGGTTTTAACTAAATTTGACAATGCTCCTTTCTTTTAAATATCCCATAATAACATACTGTATACGGTTTTGCTCCAAAATTATAATTTTCATGCAATTTATACGATTTTGAATGTTCATCATTTGCAATAATACTACAGTTTTGAAGAAGGCCCGTAATTAATTGTTAAAAATTGTGTGTGTTATTGGGTTCACATTCCATATATAAATGTACTTTCAAGATTTTTTTGACAATTTCGGGTGTCAATATATCTGCCTTAGAAAATATCCTAACCGAGTTAAGGAATGAATAAATTAATTTTTAAATGTTAAAAATAATATGATTTTAAGAAAATTTAAGCTAGAAATATTATGAACATTATAAACATTCACTTGCGAATTGAACGATTCTTAAATTAAGCAATTAAAATCGTAATGCTCAATTATTTCAAGTTAGAACTCTAAAATTTTTACCTTTGGCTCTCTATTTCAGATAATTCAGTATCAAATTGTTTCGATATGAATATTTTATTTAAAATTGCTCATTTTAAATGGCAGACGATTATTGCTAAACATTGGAAAATTATTCCTTTTTTAATTAAACAATTTGAAATCAAATGGGTTAAGAATGGAATATTTTAGACTGAAACAATATTTGAACAGAATTTCAAATTGAAAAAACGCCTTTTGTTTTTCATTGATTAAGTCTTCAAAACTAGACTTTAAAACACTATAAATTGAAAATTTATGCTTGAAAATAAAAATTTAAATTATAAATAAAATTCTTGAACTAAAATACTGTAGAAAAATCCATTTTACTGTGAGTGATTTCATAAATGGAAAATTTTATAATTGAAATTAAAAGTAAACCACAAGTTGAAATTGAACTCACTTTAAACTGAATTATATAATGTGATATTTTAAGTAACTGGATAGATTTTTTTTGTAAAAAATTTGTTAATCAAAATCTGAAAAAAATACCGGTTTCCCGATCCAGTAGCCACCCTGAAATTCTTAATAGTTTAAAGAACTTTAGTGAGCTTAAAGATTTAATTTTTCAGGAAATTGGACTATTCAATGTATTTTCTAAATATTGTAAGTTTTTTTGATTAAATCGTTTCACAATTATCCCAATTATACTCAATTGTATAGTTTACCTGAAAAAAGCAACAGTAAAATCTTATTTAACTAAATTATCGAGAGACTTTAATATTTATCAGTTAGAATTTGTCTCGTAGTCTCATCACCACTTTTTTTTTATAATTTCACCACTCTGAAAAAATTTAATGTTCAAACGACATCAGGTTGTTTAAGCAATTCAAAATCAGTTTTCAAATTACAAAGTTTTTGAATTACCAATAAATGATGATTTATGAAACAATATTTCAAAAAGTGTTAACTAAAATTATGAATTTTTAACTGCAATAGCTCAATTTTTTACCAAGGAATAATTTTCAACGAAGGTGATTAATTTTCTGCCAACAAAAATTGATTTTAAATGATTTTAAAGTGGTGAATTTTCAACTAAAATTATGAATCCTCAACTGGAATAGTTGATTTTTGAACCAAAAATATCAATTTTTAACCAAGAAGATTAATATTTGATCTCAAAATGACGAATTTTCAACAAAAGAGTTCAACCTTTAACCTGAATAGTTAAATTATCAGTTGAAAAACTTAATTTCCATCGACAAAAAGAACTTTGAAAAAGTTTAACTTTCAACCAAGCGTTGGATTTTTAAAGCAAAAAGAAGAATTTTCAGCTGAGAAGAATAATTTCGGCCCAAAAAAGTCGAATGTTCCACTAATTAATTAAAATCTTAACAGGAATCTTTAATTTTTCAATGTAAGAAATTAATATTTAACAAAAAGATTTACATAGTACTTGCATGACTTTGTACTAAATTGAACCGCTGGCGATCAAAAGGGGATACGCCTGAAACGCCGTCGTTTTAGTCGGCCCCTGGGTCATATTTTTTTCAGGTCAAATTTTAATTTTTCAATAACATCCCATTAGAAAATTTTAATGCGCATATTTTTAGTCTTATAAATAACTGTGATATCTTTATTAGTTTTTAAAATAATCAAGAAAATATTACTTTCTTCTGCAATCGCAAAATACGAATTTTTTGTGCTTAGCTCGCCATAAGTTCTACATTAATAGGAATTTTGCAATAAAAATTTCAGAAAATATGCACTATCATATAATGAAACTAACGGTATTTATAGAATTTTAATGAATTGTCACTAAAAATTTACAACGATTTTTATTCTTCTCTTGGCGTAAATTAGATTTTGAAAGTTACAAACGCTTCGGGAGTTGAACGAATTTTCAGTGACAATTAATTGAACTTTTGTAAAGACCTTTAATTTCGTTATATGACTGTTCATACTTTCTGAATTTTGTATGACAAAATTCCTATTAATGTAGAATTTATGGGGAGTTGAACATAAAAAATTCGTACTTTGCGATTGCAGAAAAAATTAACATTTTTTTGAATATTTCGAAAAGTAATAAAATTATCACATTTATTTATAGGACTAAAAATATGCGCGCTAAAATTTTCAATTGGAATATGTTATTAAAAAATTTTTAATTGACCTGAAAAAAATGTGACCCAGGGGCCAACTCAAACGACGGCCTTTCGAGCTTATCCCCTTTTGATCGCCGGCGGTTTAATTGTGTTTGAATTATTTGTATTGTACGTTTATTGTACATGAGAGAAATTATATTTGTGCATTACACCAAAAGTATACTGATTCTGTAATTTTACGATTTTTATACATTTGTATTAATAATTTTTTATAAATAAAATATTTATTGTTACAAAAAATAAAAATTATATATCATTATTACCTGCTCGATATAGTAATTATTCACGTAATTTAAACGTTTTAAATACTTTTTGGTTTTGAATTTCGCGGCCTTCAGGTTTAATTCTTCCCTGTGACTATAGGACCGCTGAAACTCGTGTACGGAAAAATACATTGGGCTCTTATGGCATCTTCCACTCTCTTTAATACTCTCTGATTCTCTTTAAGCCATAAAAATTTAAAAGGCCGAACCTCCGGGGGTATCGCAGTAAGGGAAAATACATTGCCAGTATGGGGATGACATATTTCGGAGACGTTTTTAAAATAAAAGAAGTAAAACGGTGAAATACTGTTTCGTTGTAGGGTGTAATAAACACAGTGTTGTGCACCCAGACTTAAGATTTTTTGGATTCCAAAAGGCATAACTGATGAAAATCTAAAATTTTTTAGAAAATCTCGTGTCAAAATGATTTGTTAACAAGTAAACTTATTATATTGCCCTAGCCCTTGGGTGTCAAAATGAGGTCAAAAATGTCGAATTATAGCAAATTAAAGCTTTACTTCACTTAAACGAAAAGTAGGGTAAATTTTATTTAGAGTTTTAGTATTAAATGCTAAGAAAAAAATGTAAGCAAACCCATATTTTTTCTTTACGTTAAATTTTTTCGGTATGAGGGTAATTGAATTTTTTTGCGATTTAGTTATTTCTTATTTTAATTTTAAAAAATGGTCTTATTTCTAATATGGCCTTTACAGCTGTTAAAAAGTCATATACCACTAAATTCACAAATATTTCAAAAATGTAACATTTCAGAAGAAATTTTTCCAGGTCTATAAGGAAATTATAGATTGCTCTTCCAAGGTCATCGATAGAAACAAAATTTACCCTAAAAAATGTCTGGTTACATTTACCAGAATTCTGGTTAAATATGCTCTTACTATTTTTTCTGATTAGAGTAACCAGAATTATGGTTAAATTAACCACAAATTCTGATTAAAACAATCAGAATCTGTATTAATTTAACTAGAAAAAATAGTATGGGCATATTTAACCAGAATTCTATTTGATTTACCCAGCATTTTTTTCAGTTCATTTAAATTCAAATACAAATTAACTGAATTCGAAGATTCACTTTTCTACTTATTTCAAAAAAAATTATAACTTTAATAAAAAAAGTTCTAATGAAAGTTCAGCAGTACGCGTGGCGAAGATTTTAAGCGACGCGCGCTATTGCAGCAGACGACAGAGGGGGGGAATGTGAAGTGATACGTTGTACGCACATCCAGTCATGAGTTTTCCATTAAGACATACAATTTCAAAATGGCCGAACACCTTAGGCACGGAACTTGTGTTTTATGTATTGTAACGCATGCAACGTAATTTTCGAGAATCAATTTATTGTAGAAAAAAAATGGTAACTTCGTGTTTTGCTGTGGGTTGTACGAACAAGCATGGAAGGGACCATGGAATATCATTTCATAAAATTCCAACTATTATAAAAGAAACAAATAAAAAGTATGCCAGACCTGGTGGACAGTACAATTTTCAACAAAAAATAGAGTTTTCGAAAAGAAGACAGGAACAATGGATAAGTGCGATTAAGCGTGGTCCTTTGAGTGAGACACAGATAAGAAATGCAACAATTTGCTCAAATCATTTTATATCAGGTACGGTAAATTAGGTACATTTTACACAAGGCTGTAGCAATCAAGTTCTAACCCGCAAATTCAATTGCCTCATTTTACTCAATGAATACCAGCATTCAATATTTTTAAATACTCAGCAGTACTTTGTCTTTAAATAAAAGTGTGAATGCTTAGTGTTTGAAAATGATTTAATTGTAGTTTATTCAGTAAATTTAGGTGATTAGATTTTGAGGTTATAGAACTAGAGTCCCACAGCCTTCCCATTAAAATCCACTTCAACAACATGTATGACAATATGTCAGTGGGTATAAATGTATAAAACAGTGGCCTCTAAGCTTTTTTAAGCTTTCAATTGAGTTATTGTAAAATACGATACAAGATCGATCTCGCTCACTGCGGGTACATCGCTGTAATATGGGTGGAAAAATCCTCGCTTATCAGAGCGTAGAGATCTAAATTGTCAATTGCAATTAGTTTATCACAATAACGGACCTTCACTTCGCTAGATAAACTCAAAAAGTATTCACTAGACATGTTTGATTTGACTAAAACCTAAAACCAATTCTTTAACTGAGGTAATACACGCGACGCAATGTATAAAATGCTTTGTTGTGCCTGAGGTGTTCGGACATTTTGAAATTGATATATGAAATGTTAGGATAAAAATATTGCCTATTTTTTTCTTAAATCAAAAATTTTGGTTTAGCTAAATCGAAATTTCCGCACTGAGTCGATATACCCGAAAGTCTTACGGTATTTTTAAACAAAACAAAAAACGCCAAGATCCATTGAAAATTGGGTATTAGACAGACTTTTGTACCCCAAAAGTGCTTGTGGGTACACTCTGTGCGCTGTTGCACCTTGGTGGCGGTGCCAATTAACAAGAATAATCAAATAAAGTATTTATAAAAGTAATTATAAATCTTCTAATTTCAAATTTTTTAAAAGCATTTGGAAAAGCGATAGAAACTGTTATGAAAAATGTGAGGTTAGGTTTTCTAGATGCTATATTACATACTATACCTGTATTAATTATCATTCTAAATTAATAAATAAAAATAAATGTTTCAAAGTGTTAACGTCATTCATCCCATTAACATTTTTTTGCGTTTACTTCTCGAGTCTCAGCAATTAACGCTGAAATTCGAACACTTCGCAAAAAATTCACTTATTATCATAAGTGTAATTATACTTTTGGAAAATTATCCGTACTGGCTTTAACGTATCCGGGCATGCTGCTACTGACAATGTATTTTCTTCGGCTATGGTGGCGAGTGACGTCACGCCGCGTGTTTAAATCCGCGAGGGGGCCAAATTTTCGTTTAGGAAATCAACATTTCCGGTTGATATTTTATCAGTTTTTCATATATTATTATACATTATAAAATTAACAAAAGTAAGTTTTTGTTTCATTTTTGAATTTCGGGATAGTCAAAGTTGATACAAAAACTTCACTATAAGGCAAACAAATTTTGTGTGGATGACTCTATTAAGCAATTTTTTTTTTAAATTTATTAGGACGTCCAGCTGAGCTTACCGATATAAACAATCCGGACTGGATTCCTTCCAAAAACTTAGATAATGCCGTGGTCACAGATTTGAAGAGACCATCCACTCTAGAACGGCCCAGCATGCGGAGAAAAAAGGTATGAAGATACAGCACAAACATTTATAAAATTGGAAATCTGTATTAGCATAGGGGTGTAGTAGATGACAGATCAGATGAGATACTTATCATATTACGTGGCAATAAATATTTACACTATAGATCTAAGATTCGCCTCAAATTCAGAATTTTACGTTTTTCTACCAATTTTTTAAATTAAATTTTATCAGTGAAAAAAGATCGCTCCCCTCCTTTCCGCTGGAAGTCGAACACAGGCCTTCTAATTGCCGGTCGGATGTTCTACCCACTAAGCTACTAGAGGGATCGGAAGAGAAATCTTTTTTCAGAAATGCCAAATGGCAAGGTCTTCTCTTATAGAGTCATGTATATAAGATATAGGAAATCTGCATTATCATAGGGTTGATAGATGACAAATCAGATATCTGTGAAAGAAGATTCTTTTGATCTCTCTAGTAGCTTAGTGGGTAGAGCACGCGACCGAAAATCACAGATAATCTTTAATTTGAAAATTAAAACAAAATGATACAATGAATTTACGAAATGAAATTAATTTTTTGAGGTCAAGATTGCTGAATCAGTTGATGCAGACAGCCATCTGGTGGATGATATCGTAATTGATGAAATTAAAGTGGAAATCGAAGAGGAAACAGGCACGGCTTCACAAACGGATTTTCATGGAACAGAGATAGATCGTTTGCGTGAAGAATTAAGGCTTGCAAAGGAGGAAATCGCAGAATTAAAGAAGCGCCAGAAAAAGTCTGACTTGTCAGAAGAGTCACTCCCCAATGATGACCGAAAAACTCTCTACTTCACAGGAATCGACATTCCGGACCTGCCACGTGTTATTTGTACTCCACACATACGTGCTGTCATTCGCAGCCATTCGGACGAAATAAGTAGGATTTAAAATTAGATTAATTCGATCGATTCTCGATGACAAAAATATTCTTGCTATCGCAGTAGTTTTTTTTTATCTTAAGAAAATTGGTACTTATAAGTTTACTTTGGGCTTATGTACCTTAGAAGCTTAAAAATTGTTTAATTTCCTTTTGTATATAAAAAAAATGTTTAGAAAATTTCGCAATAATTGTTGAAATCTCGATTGGATTTTCATTACTTGCAGTTTTTTAGATCTTAAATTTAAAAATTTTCAAATTGAAGACATTAATAATCCCTTTTATTAAAAACAAAATTGGAAAACGTTCTACGAATAAACATTGCTGCTGTTTAATATTTTTGCGAGATTAAAATTAAATTATTAAATTATTCAATAAATTATTTTATATATTACACATGTTGTGTGTTAGTTTTTTTCACTAGAAATTAGCATTTTCAAATGAAAATCGTCATCATGATTGCCCATTTTCAACAATTTTAAGTTATGATAGTGTTTTACACCGGAAGCGAATATTTTGAATCAAAAATTATTAGATTAAAAAGTCTAAAAAATATTATTAACATATTAAGTTTTTTGGCTTTGTTACCGTTCGTACTGTTTAGCAGCTTTTAAACAAAAAATATTAGATTTTAAAGTTTCATTTTTTCAGGTTATATTAGCGTTTTACACCAAAAATTGGTATTTTAAAACAAAAATCATTATAATTTAAACAAGATTTAGGATATTTTAACCAATTTTTGATTATTTTAGTGTTACCCGTTAGAAATTGGTATTTTTAATCAAATTAAATTATTTCAAGAACACCAATTTATCTTAATACACTTTGGTTATGTTACTTTTTTAAACAATAAATCAATATTTAAAAAAGATTCAAAATTCAAATGTTTTTTAGAATTTTATGTTTCGTTAGCGTTTTACAGCAGAATTGGCTATTTTGAATTTTAAATTATTAGATTTAAAAGTATAGTAAATATTATCAACATATTACGTTTTTTTGGTTCTGGGTTCGGATCCCAGCGGAGATAGAGACATTTTTTTCACAATCTTAAGATTTATCAATATTTTAACAATATTGATATAGACCAGTAGACAAACAAAATTAACATCTAATATTAATAAAAAATATTAGATTTTAAACGTTAATTTTTTTCATGTTATGTTAGCGTTTTACACCAAAAACTGGTATTTTAAAACAAACATCATTATAATTTGAACAAGGTTTAGAATATTTTAGCCAATTCTTGATTATTTTTGTGCTTTCCGTTAGAAATTGGTATTTTTAATAAAAAGTAAATATTATATTTCTAAGATGATTCACAAATTTGAATGATTTTAGGTTGTGTTAACGTTTTAAAATGAAAAATATAAAAATTTGTACATGGATTTGAATCTTTGAACATTTTTTGATTACGTTAGTGTTTTTCGTCGGAAATGGGGAATAAAAAAAGGAGTTTAAAGAAGATTATTGACATATCTCTACAATTTTAGGTTATTTTAGTATTTTACTTTAAAAATTAATCTTGTTCGCACATATGTATTTGCATTTTTTTAGCAGTTTGGATGACGTTGACGTTGTTCACAGGAAGGTTTATAATTGTGTCAAGAATTTTATTTCACGTTAGCGTTTCACACGAAAAATTGGCATATACAAATAAAAATCATTATAATAATTTGTATTATTATTTCAAACAAAAAATTGGTATTAAAAAAATTATAATTTGAATAAAATTTAGAATCTTTTAACAAGTTTTGATGAACGTCAGTTTTGTTTGTAGGAAATTTATATATTTAATTTTCTTTTCTTCAATTTAAAGAAAGATTTTAAAATGGTGACGCTTTTAGGTTATGGTGAGTGGCGGTTTTTCAAGTTGTTAACGTTATTCACAGGCAATAGGTTATGTTAAACAATAATTTTAAAGGTTCATACGTTTTTGAGAATTTTATTTTGCGTTATTGTTTTACAGGAAAAATTGGTGAAGAAATCATTAATAATACTTTTACCAAAATTTAGAATATTTCAAAACGTTTGGATTGTAATTTGTGTTTTTTCGCCGGAAATACACCATTTTAATAATCTTAGATTATTTTAGCGTTTTAAACCAGAAATTGATATTTTCAAACAAAAATCATTATAATTTGAATAAGATTTTGATACTTTAAAAATTTGAATGAATTATTAGTGTGTTTCGTTTGAGATTTAAATATTGAATTTTAGGCAACTTAGAAAAATATATATTTTTAAAAACAATTTTAAGTTATAAGCTAGCGTTTTGTATAAAAAATTGATATTTTAAAACCAAAAATCGTGATAGTTTAAAGAAGATTTAAAATCTTTTAACCATTTTGAATGTTGTTTTTCGTCAAAATTGCGTATTTTTGGTTTAAAATGTGACGGGTTTATTTTCTAAACAGTATACAAAAATATTATATATATATATATATAAATTCTGAAGTTGAATCATCAATTGTCATCAATTATAAAAAATATTTTTCTATTATTTAAGATAGTAGATCCTATGAATTACTGAAATTTGGTATTAATTTTATATTCTAATTTAAAAATTGCAGAAGACAGAAAAACCGCGCACATGTTTGTTTTCTAGTTATTTACCAACTTTAAAAGTTGAATTGTGCAATTTCAAATAATTTTTAACTCAAAGTTTTCAAGATTGAATAATTTTATATTGAATTTCTGCTAACCTGTTATTGCATATTAATTAATTTTAATATTCCTAAACGAACATCAATTTTATGTTCCTCTATTCTCGAATTAAGAAGTCTGCAATTGATTTTGTAGACAACACCACCTTTTTTAAATTATCTAAAGCATCTTTACAAAAATTCATCACTGAATCCATTTTAAATGGTATATGGAAAATAGTATGAATTTTGAACTTTTTAAAAAAAAGTTCAATAGTTTTAGAACTTTGAACAAAAAACGGAAGAACTAAAGTAATTAATTAACTATATTCCTTGAACTCTTTCTAATTATCTGCGCGCAAATCTTACTCTGTTTGTTTTTGATTTGTTAAGTTCTCATTGCTATATGTTTCTCAATTAACTTTTGTGGGTAATGATTCAGAAAAAGGATATTCTTAACAATATTTAAATTTCTTGTGTGAAATGAAAAGTAGGAAAAATATAGAGCTCTGTCAACTAAATTCTTAATTACTGCAATTTTGTTTTGAAATGGATGAGCAAAAAAGAAATTTAAAATTCTGCCTGAATATGTACTTTTCCTATATCAATTGGTAGTAATATTACCATCCCGAGCCTTAATCACTTCTATGTCCAAAAAACTGACTCTATTATTCTGCTCTATTTCATGAGTAAATTAAAGTTTTGGATGAAAACTATTAAAAAAATCAATGAGCATCTGCAACTTTTCCAGAGGAACACACAATAAGGTATCGTTGACATACCGGATAAAAAAAGGCAAAACAAAATCTAATTTCTTAAAAGCAAAAACCTCTAAATCTTCCATTACTATTTCTGCTAAAATCGGAGAAATGAGTGAACCTGGGGAAGTACCAAACTTGTGTCTGTAAAAAGATCCATTAAATTCAAAATAAGTTGAGTTCATGATAAAAACTATCCCTGCGATAAAATTTTTTTGATGAGGGCACTGTAGGAGTACCGAAACGTTGGTAATATAATTTTTTTTTTCAATGTTCTTTTATTGCGATTTGATAATAATAAAAATAAAAAAGACGAAAGAAGGAAAACGACAAGGAAGGGGATGTTGTTGATTGCCTTCTCATTTTTCTTTCCTCTTTTTTATTTTTGTCTTTTATTTTTGTCTTTTTTCAAAGTTTTCATACAAATTTTATTAAGACTTTAAATTCAAAGATCTCTAAAAGGATACAGTTCACCAGATTTCAAAATATTTAAAAACATTTCAATTTTTTTAGAAGATTTCAAAGATTCAATGATATTAATGATTTCAAATAAATACAAGATATCATAAAAATTTCATAGAGATGTCAAAAGAATTTTAAAGATTTTAAAAAGGATACGCTACACGCTTTCAGACGATTTCAAGGATTTTTAAGATTTTAAAAAGGGTAAATCAGATTTTAATAAAATTATAAATCAGATTTCTAAGATTTCAAAACATTCTAAAGATTTTAAACTATTTCAAATTTTTTTAGAAGATTTCACTGAGACTTCACGGATTTAACAAAGAATTAAAAAAACTTTCAGACGATTTCAACAATTTTTAAGATTTTAGATAAATAAATAATATTATAAATCAGACTTCTAAGATTTTAGAACATTTCAAAGATTTGCCAATGATTTCATTTTTTTAATAAGATTTCAAAAGATTTCACAAAGATTTCAAATATTTTAATGATTTCAAATGAATACAAAAGATTTCAGGAAGATTTCATCACAATTCCATAAAGATGTCAAAAGAATACAATAATTTTAAAGATTTCGAAATGGGTATAGAACGCCTAAATACAAAATATTTCCATGATTTTAAACGAGTTCACATGTTTTTAGAAAATTTCAAAATATAAAATTGAAGAAATTTAAATGAGATTAAAATCAAACTTAAAATCCTAATTAACGTCCAATAATCAAGTTAATAATCAGAATTCCTGAAAATAAAACCAAGAATCCAAGGACCAAGTTTGGAGAATCAGCATAAAATGTTCCCATCGCAATCTGAAAAAAATTCCTCTTGTTCCCTGAAAAAGAAAAGAAAAAGAGCTTCTTTTGAATAAAAACACAAAAGAGGAAAGAAAAATGAGGAGGCAACTAACCGAATCGCTTCCTTCTCTCTCGTTTTTAAAAATAAATTTTCATATATAAATAATTTATTTTTTATTTTTTTCGTATTGTTTGTTTTTATTATTATTTTTTCAGATTGCAATGGGAACATTTTATGCTGATTGTCCAAATTTGGTCGTTGGATTCTTGTTTTTATTTTCAGGAAGTCTGTTCATTTCAAAATATTTCACAAAAGTTATAAATATTCCAGTGATTTCAAATAAATACAAAAAATGTCGGAAAGATTTCACAAATATTTCAAAGATTTCATAAAGACTTCAAAACATTTCACAACGTATATATTAAGTACATAAAAGTAAAAATATATGCAACTAAAAACTGCAGTTCCGACCCGATATAACCTATAATCTACACGAAGGTTAATCTGTCACGATTAATAGAAAAACTTTCCTGGAAAAGTGTTTTGCATTTCCAACACTGGACCGGATGCTTATTATATACTTAAAATATGTTTTCAATATCAAAAACTCGTTCATATTTAACGAAAAAATGCAATTTTTTATTAATTAAAATAAGTTTCTAAAATTCTAATGAATTCCCACACAATTTATTACTCGGTTATATTCTCGGCAATATTCTCATTCTGGTTACCGTTCTCAAAATAATATAACCGGCTCAGAACTCTTATCAACTCTTATCTCTAATGTGCAGTGTGTTTTAGTGTTCTGTGATGTGTTATTGGTTTTAAAGTTGTTTAATCAAAGATATTGGTTTAATTTAATTTTTTAGATTTTTCCAATAATCATGTTACGAAATTTACGTTATGTTAAAAATATTGTTAATAAGCCGAGGACTATTAGGAGAAAATATCATAAGATTCCAGTTATCGGTACTCCACAAGATGTCAATTCAGCCACGTATCAGGTTAGGTTCTACAATATATATGAATTTTCTAGAATAAACACGTGTACATTGTTTTTTTTATTATTTGATTCATTATTGGACTTATTTTTAAGAAATTAGATATAAAATGTTCCCCAAAACAAACGAATGCTAATCAAGCATGAAACAATTGTAAAACTGCAAATCACTATGACACCAGTTGATTGTAAATTTAAAATAATTATATTTTGAATTGCACTGTTGTACGAGTGTTAAAAATGGAACAGTAATTGATTTTACGAGACACTTTCATTTAATTTCAAGTCCTATTCAAATATGGTTAGAGTCTAAATAATATATTCCAATTTTAAAAGATTAAATTGGATATTTTTTAGTTATTAAATTTTTTTTTTAAATATTTATTTTGTTTGCCTCTTGAGATTTAAATAAAAATATAAAATATTGCAAGAATATTTTTGATAATTTATAAAAATTTATATCCGAATCTAACCGGTGTATTTTTGTTAAACGAATTTCCGACGAAAAACACGAACATAACCTAAAGTTGTTCAAAACTATGTTTAACTTTTTATGTCTAAGTCAAGTGTTTTTTTTATTAAAATAGCAGATTTCCGATCAAACCCGTTAATATATCCGTATTATTGGGCCAATATTGTCCTTATTTTTTGACATCAAATTTTTATCAACAATAGGAATTTTAAGCGAAAAACAGTAACACAAAATTTAAGTATTTAAGTATTAAATAATTTTTTTTTAATTTAAAAGTTTAAGATTGCAAAATCTTCTTTTAAACTAATTTTTTTTAACAATGAGAAAAAATAAATGCTTATTTATTGTTTTATTTATTTAAGTCATGTAAACAGTACATTTTTAAGACTTGTTTTTAATAAAAAATTCAATTTTTTCTTCAGCTCATAATCGTTCAAAATGAAATTTTAAATTTTCTTCATTCATCTTAATTTTAAGAAGCTAAATTTTCATAAATTAAATTTCAAACTGTTTATAATTGAAGAAAATTGAAAGATGAATTTACAGCAGTTAAAAGTTCTTTAAAAATTGTCTTCTATTTTCAATTTTTGTTAGTTTTCAATGTTGAAAATTCAATTTTCTTCAATTCTTAATATTCTTCAATTGAATTGAATGAAATTAATCTAAATTTTTTAATTTTTCCCGACAAAAAACACTACCATAGTCCAAAATCGCTACAAGATTCTAAATCTTTCTCAAATTATGAAGATTTTTGTTTAAAAATACAAAGTTTGGATAAAAAACTCCAATGTATTTCAAATGTGCTGAAAATTGTAATTATCCATTGAAATCTAATAATTTTAAAATAAATATGTAAATTTCCTACAAAAAACACTAACATCATCCGAAATTGTTCAAGCTTTAAATTTTATTTTTTTAAACAAAAATCGATTGATGTAATTCTAATGATTTTTCTTTAAAAAAAATCATTTCCAATTAAAACCGTTAACATATCCTATTATTGTACAAATATTGTCAATATTCTTTAAATTATAATTTTGGTTTTGTTAACAAAAGCAATTTGAGATGAAAAACAGTAACATAACGTAACACAAAATGGTTTAAGATTGCAAAACTATCTTTAAACTCATGTTTTTTTTCACATGGAGATAAATTAAAGTTGGATTATTTAAATTCATTTTAATTCCCTACTGACAATTTCTTAATTTACCAAAATAACTATTTGCCAATGGCGACTCATTTTCGTAATAAATGTACTTTTTCAATTTTTATTTTATGGAATAAAATATTTATTAACTAAAAGCTCATGTAAAATTATGTAAATATTACATTGTAACACTTGTTTTTAATAAAAAATTCGGTTTTTTCTTTAGTTCACAACAGTTGAAAATGCGATTTTCGATTAAAGGCTGAATTTAGAACAGTTCGGAATGTAATAGAAAATTTCTTTTATTTTCACTTTTCTTAATTTTTTATCTGTCATCATAATCCAAAATTGTTACAAGATTCTAAATCTTGTTCAATGATAATTATTTTTGTTTAAAAATACCAATTTTCGTTGGAACACAACAACATAATTTAAAATGTTAAAAATTATGAATCCTTTTTAAATTATAATAATTCTATAATAAAAATGTAAATTTGGAACGAAAAACATTAACATCCGAAATTCTTCAAGCTTGTAAATTTCATTATTCTAAACAAAAATGATTGAATTTGTTTTTAATGATTTTTGTTTAAAAATACCGGTTTCAGGTTAACCATCTTTTTAATATTCTACACTTTGTTAAAATTTTTTTGAAATCTTTTCTGGTTTAAAATTATTCTTTGTATCGTTTTAAAACTTCTAAATATTTCTTAAACTTGTTTGAACTTTTTCTAAAGCTTAGTAATTTTGTAAACATTTGTATAATATTTTATTAAAATTATTTTTACAAAATAAAAAATCAGTTCACATTTTCGCCGGAATCGTAACAACAAAATTGTATTATCTTCAAAACTTTCAAAATCGTCAAAAATCTACTTTTTTTTAATTCTAGAAAATATTTTCCATTTTCAAATTATTAAAAAATCTTTACAAACTGTCTAAAACTTCGAAATATCTTTTAAAATGGTTTAAAGTTTTCCCACAGCTTTTTGAAATTTGCAAGAAAAAATGTCCCTAAAATCAAAGCTTACATAATAATTCAGTTGTTGTCTATGATTTTATTTTGCTCATCTCTTTGAAATTATGAAAAGGTTTACAAATTTCAGTGTGGTATGTAAATGTTAAAAATATAATTATTGCCTAATATTAAAAAAAAATTATATTGTTGATGTTATCTTTTATCAATCATGTTAAAAAATATTCCGAAATAAATTGTATCAAGTGCTTATCATTTAGAATTTAATTTTTCTCTTTTAGAAATAAATTTTTACAATTTAAATTTCTGATTTGGCAACAGTCTCAATTTTTTGTAAAATCTTACCAATATAAAATTAACAAATGTTTATTTGACGGATTTCAAATTAAATTATTTAAGATTTAAAGAAAATTTTAAATCTAAAATTTGGTCTATAATTATTATGTGAGTAAGTAACCATTTTAAACATATAAAAATAGTTTATTTTTATGAAATAATCTCTTTAATGACAGAAACGCTAAAAATCATTATATATTATTTACAGATTCATCTAAAACGAAATGCCCTATTTCTCATATTTTGAGCTCCTTTTGCTCTGCGATTCCTATGATTCTAATTTAAAATAAATTATAATTTACAGGCCATTTCTATTCTTTACCTTAAGCACTAAATAGTTAAACGCTCTTATTTTAACAGGAAAATTATGCACAAATGCAAGTCCTAGTCGATAAATTAAAGTGTATAACCGAGAAAATCGTGGAAGGCGGAGGTCGGAAAGCGAAAGAAAGACACACAAGCAAAGGAAAACTTCTACCCCGCGACAGAATAAACACTCTTCTCGACAAAAACTCACCTTTTCTCGAATTTTCGCAACTAGCTAGCTTTCAATTGTATGGAAAGGAGGATGTGCCTGCAGCTGGAATTATCACTGGGATAGGAAGAGTAGAAGGGTAATTTCTTTAATTCTTCTATAAACATTTTTCATATCCAAAAAAAAGAGGTTTGCTAATATACAATTAACTCTGAATATAAGATCGGTTTTGAGCAAGGGCACTCTTGACCTTCGACACAAATCTGAGTTTTGCGAAAATTTAATATATGAAAAATGTTTTTTTTTTACACAATTTATTATTAAAAGTTTATGTTTCAGTCGTAAAATATAGTGAAGGGATCAGTTATACAGTTTGAAAAGAATAAATTTAATATTTTGCGTAAGGTCAGTTTTTCTTGCATAGTTCTGAATTTCACAAAACATTATTGTATACTAAAAGAACGTTTCAAAGCACATATTTTAAAAAGTTTTATATTTTTATAGCAAATAATTCAGGAATTTTACTATTCGGAAATTGTATTGTTCGAGATTCAGAAATTTTATAATTCAAGAATTTTACCATCCGGAAATTTTATTATTCGGAAAATGTTTAATTCGGGAATTTTACTTTTCGGGAACTTTATCTTTCGGGAATTTTATAATTCAGAAATGTTACTCTTCGGCAATTTTATTATTCGTAATTCAGGAATGTTAGTATCCGGTAATCTTATTATTCGTATATTTTATTATTCGAGAATTTTTCTATTCGGGAACTTTATTATTCGTGAATTTTATAATAAATTTTACTATTCTGCAAATTTATAATTCAGGAATTTTTCTATTCAGAAATTTTATTATTCGGATTTTTATTACGCAAAAATTTTATTTATTTGGTTATTTTATTATGCCAGAAATTCATTCTTCGGGAAATTTATAATTCAGGAATTTTACTATTCGGGAAATTTTGCATGCGGGAATTTTGTAATTCAGAAATATTACTATTTGGGAATCTTATTATTCGAAATTCGGGAATTTTATTATTCGGGAACTTTATCATTCGGAAATTTTGTAATTCAGAAATTTTTCTATTCGGAGATTTTATTGTACGGCAATTTTATTATTCGAGATTCGGGAATTTTACTATTTGGAAATTTTAGTATTACGATATTTCATTATTCGAGAATTATATTTTTCCGAAGCTTCTAAATTGGAAATGTTATTATTTGGAAATTGTATTTTTCGGACATTTTATTATGCGAGAATTTTATTATTTGGGAAAGTTATAATTAGTTCATTTTACTATTCGGGAACTTTATCATTCGGGAATTTTATAATTGAAAAATTTTACTATTATTTACTATTTACTATTTAATTATTCGAGATTTTTTTTTCAGAAGATTCTTATTCGGGAATTTTATTATTCGGATGTTTTATTATGCGAGAATTTTATTATTCGGGAAAGATATAATTAAGGAATTTTACTATTCGGCAACTCTATCATTTGGAAATTTTATAATTGAGGAATTGTACTATTTGGGAGTCATATTATTCGATATTCGGAAATTTTATAATTCAGGAATTTTATTATTAAGTTTTTTTATTATTCGGATATTTAGTTATTCGAGAATTTTTTGTTAAGAAGTTTCTAACTCGGGAATTTTATTATTCAGACATATTATTATGCGAGAATTTTATTATTCGGTCAAGGTATAATTAAGGAATTTTACTATTAGGCAACTTTTATCATTCGGGAATTATGTAATTAAGGAATTTTACTATTTGGGAATATTATTATTCGAGATTCGGGAATTACATAATTCAGGAATTTAACTACTCGCGAACTTTATCGTTCGGGAATTATATAATTCAGGAATTTTACTCCTTGGGAATATTATTATTCGATATTCGGGAATTACATAATTCAGGAATTTAACTATTCGCGAACTTTATCATTTTGGAATTTTATAATTGAGGAATTGTACCATTTAGGAATCTTATTATTCGAGATTCGGAAATTTTACAATTCAGGAATTTTTATTATTCGGTGATTTTATTATTCGGATTTTTAATTATTCGAAATTTTTTCAGGAAATGTTCAGTTCTGGAATTTTTCTATTTGTTTATCTTATTATTTGGATATTTTATTATTCAAGAAGTTATTTTAGGGAAGTTTTCAATTCGGGAATATTATTATTTATGAATTTTATAATTCGGGCATATTATTATGCAAGAATCAAGAGACCCGGTCGGGTCGAGAAGGCTAAGGTAGGACCGACAGGGACTCGATTCCCGAGTTGGAGCGTTTCTGTCGTTACCGACACTAATATTATGGACTTATTTCGATGTTTCTACGAAAGCTTTT
>JAAAKG020040217.1:0-14211 GCA_010014905.2 Druon quercuslanigerum
TTTTTATAGGTGCCTAGTTTTTAAAGAAAAAAAATTTGAAACTCCAAAATAAAAAAATTGTGAGGATTTGCCCATATGCACAAGAAACTATCAGTCAAATCTGTTAAGCTATCTGGTCCTTTTTTAGTTTTATTGTTGCTTATAATTAACTTTAGCAAATGATAATTAGCCATTTTTAGTTGAAAATTAATTTTTATTTCAAATAAAAATTCGTCTTTTTTATCGAAAATATACCTTTTTGGTGAAAAACTCATTTTTTTGGTTGAAAATCCAAATATTTCGTTTAAACTTCTTTCTTTTATTATTATTTTTTACCATTCTCGGTTGAAAATTTACCTATTTTTTGGAAAATTCGTTTTTTCTTTTTGTTGCAAATTTAGTTTCTGAAATTTCCTCTTTACTTTCGAAAACTATTTGTTTAAAAATTCCTATCCTTGGTTGAAAATGCATCGTTTTTTGGTAGAAATACAATGCTGTAGGTTGTAATTTCGTCTTTTAGGTAGAACATAATTTGTTTAAAAATTCTTCTTTTCGTTTAAAAATTAATTTGTTGGGTTGAAATGTAAATATTTGGTTAAGACTTCTTTTTGGTATTTTTAAAGTTGAAAATTGAACAATTTTTATGTTGAAAATCTATCTTTTTTTTGTAACAATTTATTATTCTCGTTTGAAAATCATCTACTTTCTCTCAAAAATAATGTTTTCCCTGATAATTCAACTTTTTTTTTTTAAACTTTGATTTTTTTTGTTGAAGCTAAATTTCTTCACTAAAATTTGAACGGTATCATTTTTGGTTCAAAATTTATCTGCTTTAGTTAAAAAGTTATTTAGTTTTTCATTAAAAACTGAATTTTTTGTCGAAACTGTCTTTTTATTTTGATTTCAGTTAAAAAATGGTTTTTTGTATAAAGTTATTATTCTTCTTTGAAAAGGCATGTATTTTGGTTGGAATTTCTTTTTTTGTTGTTGAAAATTCAAGTGTTTTTTGTTGAAAATTAATTTTTGGAACGATAAAAATTAAATTCTATAATTTTCCGTTTGATTATTTTATTTGAGACTTTAACAATTTTGTTGAAAATTTGTTGTTTTTTTGCTCGTTTGAGAATGCATCTTCTTTTTTTAATTTTGTTTTAAAATTATTTTTTTTAATTTTGAATTTCTGTTTTCGGTAGGAAATTGCTGTTTTGAACTATAAATTATTTATTTAAAAATACAATCTTTTCTTTGAAAATGGACACATTATGTTCAAACTTTGTTTTGTGTTTTGGGGCAACAAATATTTTTGTACTGAAAATGTAACTTTTGAATTTTTGGTTGAAACTTCATGTTTTTCAGTTGAAAACTCAACACTGTGGTTGAAATTTCATGTGTTTTGTTGAAAATTCGTCTTTTTTGGAAGAATATTAGTCTTTTTGTTCGTAAATTCATCTCTTTATTGCAAATTGCACCATTTTGTTGTGGTTTGATTTTTTTTTATTCGAAATTAATTTTTTGAACTGAAAATTTAACTGTTCCATTTTTTGTTAAAATATAATCGGTTTTACTTGGAAATTAATGTCTTTCTTTAAAATTCGAACTATTTCGATGAAAATTTAATTTTTTATATCAAAAGCTTAACTAGTCTATTTTTGGTTAAATATTTATTTCTTTAGCTTAAAATTTGTTTTTAAAGTTGAAAATGGAACAATTTTGTTGGAAAGTTTTTTTTCTCTTGAAAAATGATCTTTTTAGCTAAAAATTTATCTTCTTTGGTATAAAATTATTCTTCTTCTTTGAAAATTCATCTAATTTATTCAAAAATTCATTTCTTTGGCTAAAATTTCATGTTTTTTATCGGGATAAAAATTAATTTTTCCACAAACATGAAAAAAGCTACATATTATAACCTTTTTGTTTTTATTTTTTAACTAGAATTTCGATCAATAAACGATTTTAATTTATTCTCCTAAGATTGTGGCTAAACCCTAGCCATTAATTATTTAATTTTATACTGCTAGGTCATTGTCTATTGCTAGACCAATCATGAGTTTATTCGATCTAATTAAAAATGGTGATTTCGCAGAGTTAGTTCCTTAAATGTCGACTAGCATTTTGCCTGAGGGGTGTCAGATCGTTTGTAAAATCAACGAGCAACCTCAAACGATCAAAAAGATATTTGAGAGAATTATTTTCATTTACTATTTGTAATTTTTATTTCAATATTTAACTCCTGCTAGCCCAACACAGAAAAGGGTGGGGTTAGGAAGAAGCTGAGCGAGGAAACTGAACAATTCGCTGACAAAAGACAATCCACATTCAATAAACGAGGTACGAACACGAGTTACAAAATAAGTCATTTATTAATTAATGGCTTTGGATGACTCACACATAAATAATCAGTACATCCCGTAAAATGAAATTCATAACAATCATTTCATCTGAAGTAAAAATAATAATCACATAGCTTGCTTAAGCTAGGAAGTACAGCGAAGTGATGAGTAGATCGATTGCGTGACTCATAGTTGTATCAGGTAACTATTTACATAAATTGTATGCAAGCGGCCCTATTCGCCTTCAGCTTAGTTCTATCATTAATCTTTATAATTTAATTCATGCAGTTATAAATAAGAGAAATGATAACTCCAAACATGGTGCTGTATTTGTGACTCTCGAGGTCGACCAAGATCGCAGCCATTTTGGAGGCTTCATTTCGACACTTCGTCTGATCATTTAATATTTAGTGTGATTTTACGATCGGAGTTTTCCAACATGGCGATGACCTTCTCTGACCTTCAATGCCATGGTGCCGCGCCAATTTATGCCCCACAAAGCAATCAAAGACCTAGCAATAGTTCATTACTCGACGACAATAACCCACTTTACTACATTTTATTAAGTGTTACTCGACCCCATCGACCCCACCACACTGAATTCCTACCAGGCACTTATTTTAATGAGACGAAATGGAGTCACATAACTTTTACTTATCCCTCTAGCGTTTAATAGTTTTCAAGCTTTAAGCCCACTCTAACGTTTGAAAATCGTCTAATCAATAATGAATAACACGCCTAATCAATTTATGTGGCGAAAGTTCAATGTATTCAGTGTAACTCCTTGGCGTCGTTAAATGGGACAAGATTACTTTGAGATGGGCACTAACCTAGTCCAACACAGAGTGAGTGTCGACGACGCTGAGTACAGGGTTTGAACTAAGGCCATAGATTACGCGTCTAGAACGTCAACTATGCTACGAAACAGCGTGTGAAGGCACACTAAATTAGAGTGTCCTACAGTTGTTAGCAATTTTCGTATCTCGCCATTGTGACTAACCACTTCACTTACTTGCGCCACGTACGCGACGCAGCACTTAGTCTAGCGCAAATACTTTACATAGTGCGCGCCTAAAGATACCGGCTGCTAGTGTTCTGACAGTTCGCATACTAGACAGCCGGTGTTTAGTTCTGCGTGGCAGTGTTTTCCCTCCTGTGACGGTGAATTGGAGGTGTCGTGTGTATTTTAGCGAGTCACGACTACCTAGTCATGAATCTTTCCACGTTGAGTGTGCGTGTGAGTGGTTTAATGTGATGTTAGGGCCCGCCGGCCCCAAGAATGCCTAGTGAACAACACAAACAAAAAGTTCGCAGCATTAGTAAATGGATTTTTATCTATTTTATTATAAACCCCAGTCTGGTGACGGCAACAGGCTGTCTTTATTGGGGATTCTATCGCTTGATGCGCTCAAGGATCTGTGCTCGACCAGGTATGGCTCATCAAATAAATTTTATATTCAATAAACTTGATTGGGCGTAATTATAAATTCAATTTGGACGTGGGAAATTATACCACGTCACAATATGCATCGAGATGTCAAAATATAACATGGAGGAGTGGGTAGCAAACGTGACAGCGCTAAAAGCACTGCGCATGTGCGCGCAACTGACCCTGGGTATCCATTCGTGGCAAACATTAACATTCGTGGTTCCACCTCTGCATCCGAAATACGTAGGGTGATACCACACTTTACTATTAGTTTGCGACCGAGTTTGCTCTTTGAGCCTTGCCGTGAACCTCAGCAGCAGTCCCGCTTGATTCAACGTAATATTTTATTACACACGCCTGTTAAATCATCGAGCTCTAGCCATCGTCGAAAGCTCTCCATTGAGTCGAGCCATTATTCGTCGAATAGGTCTCCATTGAACTGGGCCATCCTTACACCTGATCTGCATCCACGAAGGAAAGTAGCAGCCGCCTACACCGTTGGGGTCATCCCAGTGATGCTGAACGCCTTTACCTGAAGTCAACTGCGCCTGCCACGGTCCATTTGTCTCTTAATGTCTCTCTTACTCTGTGTATCTCAATCTAAAGAAACATTTGTAATTGCATTTAAATAAATATCTCTTTATACAACTAGTCTCTACTTTTGCTTATCCTCGTCCCTGTGAAATTATGAACAAAATCGAGGAACGTAGGAATTAATCGACTAAAGTTAAGTCGTTCATGACGTAATAAATGCTAGGTTTTGTAAGCAGTTAAAACTAATCGAAAATGTACAGTAGTTAATGATTTTTTCGAATGATCATATTTTTACGGGCATTAAAATTTAGACTTAGTTTGGGAGGCTATCAGTTAATAAAATAAAAATCCTCTCATTCTTGAAAATCCAATTAAAATTTCCGTAACCTTGTAAAATTCCTTTTTATATCGCTTGAAATATTATAAAATCACTTAAAATCCTTAAAAACCTTTGAAAACCAATGAAATCCCTAGAAAAATCTTTGAAATTGAACTCAAAAGTACGATATTTCTTGAAATCCTGAAGAATTCATTGAAAGAACTTAACAGCTTTATAAATCTATTAAAACCATTTAAATCTTTAGAAAGCTTATTAATTTCGTTAGAATCATTTAAAAATACCCTGCATTTTTTTAATATCCTAAAACCTTATACATAGTTCTTATAAAATTCTGCACATTCTTTTAAAATTCTAGCAAATTCTTTATAATCACATACAAGTTTTTGAATTACTTAAAGTCATTAGGCTACTTGGAAATTTCTTCAAATTTTTAAAATATCTTCAAAATTTCTTCGAATCCTTGGAAAAACCCTGAAATGTTTTGAATCCTTCAAAATCTTTCATAATATCTTAAAATCGTTTAGGATCTTGCAAATTTTTAAAAATCTTTTAAAATAATCTTTAAATCTCTTTAAAAAAAGTACTTAAAATATATTCAAAATTTTCGAAAATATTTTCAAATTTTTGAAATCCTTCGAAGTTCTTGAATCCTTGTGAATCAATACCTTGAAAATCTATTATAATATAAAACCCGTTAAAATCTCGTAAAATAACATTAAATCTGATGATATTCCTGTTAATATCTTAAAATACTTAAAGCCCTTAAGGAGATTTTTTTAAAAAGAAGAATTAACCAAAATATTTGAAATTATTTTTAATTCTTTGAATCACTGGAAATCTTTCAAATGTTTGGAATTTTTTCACAAAAATTGGGCGGGTGTGCAAGACTTTTATCGGTTCTATTTGTGAGTCCTAATCTGCTCCTGAATGCTATTTTTTAAAATATAAGAATTGCTTAAATTTTTTTGAATTTTCAGATATCCCCATAGAGAGCATAGATTTTCTGTAATGATTACCCAACTTCCTGCAGAGTTTGTAATAATTTCAGTTATTTTATAAATCTACGGATATTTTCTGTAACATTTACAGATTTTTAGATTAGATTTTAGAATGTAAAGCTGTTACTTTGATAGAAAAGTTAAATAAATATTACAGAAAATATCCGTAGATTTAGAAAATAACTGAAAAATCTGAATACTTTGCAGGAAATTCTGTAATACTTACAGAAAATCTATGCTGTCCCTATTTTAACTAAAAATCCTGTAACCTTAGCAGAATTTTTTCCTGCGGGACAGATTGCTCTTTAATTCTGTTTAATTCTCTCGAAGCTTCTTGAAAAGTTGCTTGAAAAAAGTTAACAAACCTCAATTTTTCTGTTACAACATTAGGTGCACGAGGTTTTGTTCCAGTTGTTATTCCACACGTCCTTAAAGTAGTAATGTCGGACAACTCTACTTATCGAGCAAATCTAAGTCCCTACAGCCATGCTAATTTTCCCACCTGGATAAAACCGATACTACGGATACTACCTAGGCCTGTCGAAGAAATTACGGATTATCGCGCTTTTATACGATTGGACGTTAACTATCATTTTGATACAAACCTCACCTTATATCAGAAGACTCCCGGTCATAATCCTTATGAGCATCGTCCAAAGTACGCTGAATTCCGTTTACAATTTTTCCAATATTATACTACGTTTCGCGATTTCCATCCACACAATCTCCATAGTCGAAGACTTCCCCGCATCAACCACATTTATGTTATAATGCCAGGAGGCTCTGTCTATGGTTCACAGTTACACACACCTTATTATGTTCCTGGTATGAATAATTTGCCTCCGAATAGCTAAAATTGCACTGATTGGCGCTAGAGGAAAAATCTTCTAGCATTTTAATGCCAGATCTGGCCCAGATCTAGTGTCTTCTAGTCTAAAATTCACATAAATACAAAATTGACACTATAGAAGTAATTTCCTTTTTCTTATCGTCTTGACACTCCAGTCTGGCCCAGATCTGACCGAGTGCGTAGCGCGAGGTGAATGCATCATTTAGCGCGAATCGCGAGAGAAATGTATTATTGAGCGCGCAGCGCGAGAATCGACAGTCGCGCCCCCTAGTTGCGCTCAAGCTTCTAAGCCTCCATGTAATTTAATAAGCTGCAAATTATTTCCTTGCATTAAAGAAATTACCAGGATAACATTTTTATTGATTTAAATGCATTTTAGTAAAATATAAGATACGTATAAGATACATAAGATAAGATGCATTGTGTATTATAAAAATATATTGTAGAAAAATTTTGTGTAAGGCAATATTTCAATAAAAAATGAGTAATCAATGAAAAAAATCTGAGTAAACATTTTTTTACTTTTCACTTATTATACCAGAATGGGGATGTTGCATGAAATGAGATAAAAAGATATCTCGATTTTTTAGAAACTCATTGTTATATTCCAAGAAGAAAGAATTTTTTATTGATTGAGAAACTTTTTTTTTAATAAAGTTTAAATATTGCTCCAACTCGCAGCATTTTTCACCAAAAGCATAGATTGGTTATATCTTTGTGATGCCATTTTTCGCGGAAAAATTCAAACTACCTAAATTATGCAAATTAAAAAAAAAGTAAAAATAAATTCTAAGCATGCATTTCAAATTATAAGTGCCTCTAAATGACTTCAATACATTATTATTATTCAATATTAATTAATAATAATTAGGAAGAAAAGGATTCTAATAGTCTGCCCAAGAAGCTTCTGCCCATTGCCGACGTGTTTGTATGTTTTGTGGCAAAGGAATAAAAATTTTATTCGAATCTTCATCCTCCCTAGAATCACATCCAGCTCCAAAACACTTCTTAGCTAATAATCTACCTTCATTACGGAATTCGCTGATTTCCAAATCCATCATTTGTAGGATTCTTTTTAGAAACCTAAAAAAAATTTTCTCCATAACGTTATTCACGGCTTCAAGTGTCTAAAAATGCGTTTATCTCATTTCATACAACATTACCATTGCAAGCACTGCTCTCCAAATGAGCTCGAGCCACTAAGAAATACAAGTTATAATCAGTCTGGGGCCTTCAGCCTGGCCCAAGCGTGGAAACGGTATGTTAATTTGTAATTTCGCCACAGTTAAGTATTTGAACCATTTTTTCAGCACCTAATTATCTCAGGTTGTAATTAAATCATGTTCGCATAAATTAAAAAATTAAAAAATTAAATCTCAAAATTTTGAAATTAATGATTGAAAAAAGGTCTAAAAGCACGTTTATGGTAGCATTAAACAATATCCAAAAAATGTTTCAAATTTCAAGGATCTTTAAGTTTAAGTTGATTGAGGTTCACCAGAAAGTCTATCCAGGATGTTTAAGTCGACCATCTAGGATGCTGAATTTAAACATTTTCAATCATTCCGACCATTCACAGAGATTCAAATTCGGTATGATTATTCTTGAACCTATATTAAATCTGTACTGGCACTATGCTAATGTCCTGAAAGCAACCAATTGTGGCTGCATTCCATGTTTGAAGAGAAACTATAACACGTGCTCTTATGACGCTCATCGACTTTAGAAGGGTTTTTCTGGAAAAAAAAGTTTTTTGAAGTTCTAGCTTCAGAAATTCCCCGTCGAGCCGTTGTTCAACCTAATGTCTTCGTCATGGACTCGAAATACCGAAAATTGCTGTGGCCATATGACGCTACATATAAATTATTCGTTAATTTGGTTTTGAGTTAAAAATGTCTATCCTTCAAAGGATCCTGAATATACTTTGTAGAAGATGATAGTAACTGCATTGATTTACATCTTAACGTGAAAAAACCTGACCAAATTAATAAGTACATAATATAGAGTTGTATTAAAGTTATCCGGATGAAAATTCATGACTGGCCCAGTACTTTCCCAGAACAGATTTCCGGCATCCCAGTATTTAGAATATGTACTGTACCACAATTGAGCCAGTATTCTGTTCAGCAGCGCCGCTACAAACCAAGGTTCTGTTCTTGAAAACTGCTGTCGCCAGAAATTGTCGAAGTTAATTAAAGAAATTATTAAAAATCGGTTTTCAGGACTTATTTACTTCCTTTGAAGAACTTGCCCTATCCTTCCATATTTCAAAAAGGCGCTGACAACACCCACACCAGTTTTTTTATTAATAAAAAACATGATTTTAATTATGATAGAGCAAAAATGGGGCATTATAATATAAACATCTGTCATTAATTATAAACATACTGTGGTTATTCCGAATTGAAAATAATAAGATGACTGCCACATATGAATAATATAAAAAATTTCTTTGAAGGGTTTCGTGCAGACTTGCCCGAAGTCGGGAATGCACAAGAGATACTCTTCTACGCCACACATCTGTCATTGTTAATATAATTGAAAATTAGTTATTTACTACAAGATTTATTGTTAATGTTTATGGCTTAAGGCCGCTTATACTCATACATATTTCGTTGGGAGAAGCGCGCCAACCAGCGAAGTCGAAGTTAATGGTAGTGGCCAGGGTCGGTCAACTACGTAGGAAAAAATGGGCCCGTGTTTCAGAGCCATCTCTGTCAGGCAAAGAAACTAAGCAGCACCTATTGGTTGGTGCAAATGTACATGCATATGCAGCTCTTGTGTTTGCTAGTATCAGAGATGTTAATTTAATATTTTAATTAATAGGGCTTGCTAAAATATAATCGGGTGGCTTAGTCAAGCTTTATAATAAAAAGGAGGTGTTTCCGGTTTCAATCGTGTGTAAACTACGAATCTTGCCGAGGTTCTGTGAAAATTGCAGTTAAGTTCATTATAGTCAACCTGTAGCAGTGAGTCTGAGAAGTATGTGCAGTTAAGCCCTAAATAAATGAACTGCAATGTTCACGAAACGTCAGGAAGATTCGTAGTTTTACACACGATTCAGACCACAAACACCTGCTTTTGATTATAATTAATCATCTTTAAAGGATTAGATATGATTGGAAAGCTTTGTTTTCTGTTCTTTAAAATCACTGCAATCCTACTGAGCAGTATGGCGGCAATATATATGGCCATTGCTCCCTCTAGACCCCGCAACCCGATTTCAAAACTGAACTAACGTTATCTGTGACGGGCAGTGAACCACTTCTGTACCCCTCACAGCATCTTGGCCCGCGCTTCCTAATTCGTGATGGGTCCGTTTTTCCTATAGGAGTTGACCTACCCTAGTACTGGCCGATTGGCCGTCGAATTCACGTAACTAGTTCCTGCTGCTCTATACGAAAACCTAATTGTTCTTAAATTTAAAAAAAAATTAATTTTAAAAAAAATACCATAGACCGAAAAATCTTCGCATTCATGATACTTGGGCCAATTAAAAACAAATTCTTTCAAAAATCGAGCAAACGTGTCGGTCAGCCCGTAGAACAGTTTATAGCTTCAGGAAAATATATCGAACCCAATTGGTATAAAAAAGATGTAATACGTATGGTCAAAATTATTTTAAGTATTGCTTGTTTGCAATTGCCACGTGAAGATCTAGTCTACTCTAACAGTTTCAATGATCTGAGCGAGTGGATTCGTCTAAAACGCTTCCCTTCTATAATTGTCTCTCAGCCTACTGGTACAGTGTGTAATGTCAATGACTTCTTCCTTGACCGAATTATGAATCTTCGGGATATTCCCCAGGTTGAAAATATCTCAATCCGTCGTAATTAAATATTCTAATAGATCATTTTGAGTAAAGACCCTCTTGAGTTAATATCCGTGCTGCCCCATGACTAGTCTTCAGTTCGCGTTATTTCTAACCTGCATAAGCCGTAAAAAAGGCATATTGTATTCACAGATATATCTGCTTAGTATAGAACCAAATAAAAAAAAAATATATACTTGGTAAAGTGACGCTTCAATTTTTCAACATAATCTTAAAAAAAGCTTTTCTCATGTTTCCCATTACCCAGTTAATCCATATGGCCCTAGCTTAAAACCTAGTGCATTTTCAAAAACTTATTCGCAGACTCTAAATCCCTCGGACGGGGATTCCGGTTCAAGTAAAGGTAAAAAAAATTCCGGTCCCTTGGATCGGAATTTTTCGTCCAAGCCAAGAATCTCCCTGGTCCATGCTTCGACTGGAACTAATGTCGGTCCTAGCATGGACCGACCTGATTACAATCGAATTTCGAGGAATTTAAAAACTACCATGCCTTCAGCACGAGTTTGTCGAACACTGCACTGCATACACTTTATGGGAAATTGAAAGCCTCTAGCAGCTCAATAAAAATAAAATATCGCACGCCTTTCTTTGTTGATTCTAGGTATTCTTACCTACACTGCCAGCGCTCGTCTTTCTCCCTGGAACGGATTCGAGTCCCGTTCGGTCTGTTCGTGAGCATCAGTCTAAGCGTTGGACCGACCACCGCTTTCCGGGTCCATAGAACCGGAAAGTTAGTCCGTTGGACCGCAATCGCAGGTTTGCCCATTGCTACATAAAAAATATTCATTACAATTTGAACAATATTCAGAATCTTACGGTTACTTTGAACAAAAACCATTTTAATTGAAATAAGAAACTCACCATTTTGTCTGTATAATGAACAAAAAATGTTGCCATTGTTTTTATACTTTTACTTTAGAAATAGGTACATATAATAAAATACAAAAAATTTTGTAGCAATATTAAATATTGTAATTTACAAATTGCGTGGGAAAACATAAAATATTTATCCAGAGTGTATATTTCTTGTTTGTTTTCTAGTTTTCATATATGTATAGGAGATAAATTAAACTGATTCGGAAATTATCTATGCTGCTAAGCACGAGTGATATAAAAATAAGATTATAAAAAATATCCTTGTTTGTAAGATTTCTCTGGAACCTCGCCTGGTTAGTAATTACATTTTTATCCTTGAAAGTGACGCCTGTAATCAGCAAGATAACGAATAGAGGATATATTATATAATCTACAATGAGCCACCAGAATATTTCTTTATTGCACTGTTAACTAAATTCATCATTATTAGATTAATCAGTGTCTTCTCTACTTTAGAAAAAATGGGAATTTTTTTTATTCTGGTGAACACTTTCGTAATCACTCTTAATTCTATTGGTGAGTATAATAGTATAATAATGTATCTATCATTTTTTTACTGTTATAATTTTAACATCATATTCAAACGAATATATCATTCTCCGGTGACAAAAATTGATATGCATATCAGTGCATTGAGTGATTAATTTTTTTTAAACGATTAGAGACGCCTGTGATCACTTTCGACAAGAACTTTCCTTTCACAGATATACTAAATAAACTTTTCACATCCAAAGAAAATAGCTCATTATTTTTTCTTAATTTAAAAATGCCTATATGCTATTTTTGTGAGAGCTTTAATTCCATATGCGGGTTATGAATTCGCATGTAGTAAAATTGGTCTCAAATCATTTTTAAATTCAGTTCATAAAATAATACATTTCGAATTTCAAGATTCCGCAAAATAGCATCAAACCAGCAAAGGTTTATATTTATATTTAAAAGTGAGCGCATTTCGAATATTTTTCGAATCATTTTTTTCAAAATTAAAAAATTTTCTGTACGGATATTCATAGTACTCGAAAAGTCGTATAAATTATTCTAATGACTTTTTTCATAAAACCAAAAATAACCAGAGGTATAGCACTTACAAAATTCGAAAAAGTAAACGAAAATGAACATTTTAAGCCAAATACCGCACGATATGAAAAAATTCAAGGAAAGAAAAATGTTTCTTTTCGCATGCTCTACAAGGTTATCATAGTAACTGTTGAAACTAATCGCCCCCCCCCCTCATTAATCGGAGTTTCGTAGAATTGTTGTAACTAGACTGTCCAACCTAAGCACTTTGAGAGACTCTTTTAGTGAATTATTAGGAGATAATAGCAATAGGGCACCAAAACTGCGATGTAGAACAGAATGCGGTAGAGAATTAAATTGAGAGAGTCTGTGTCACTGGAAATGAGCAAATTCAGTTTTTGAAAACATGGCAGAAGTTGCAATAAAATGTTTGATAACGAAAGTTTTTTTAAAGAATTCGCATTTATTTTAAACGAGACAATGAAACTACATCTGTTTTAATACCATTGCATGTTATTAATTGTAATAATACACACTTATGGAAGTGATATGCAATTGAGAGACAAACACGCGTGCGAAGAACGATATGAGTGATGAGAATGTGTACGTTAAAACCGAAGGAACTGTAACAAAAGATAATTCACAATTACCAAATTACTGTTGTCGATGTTTTGCTCTTTAGTTTTAAAAAGTATGTGCAGAAGTGTGGGCAATATACAAATACCAAGCACGTAGTGCCCGGTGAATTCATTATCAAGCGCGAAGCGTGAGATAAATATATTATCGAGAGCAAAGCGCGAGATAGATATATTATCGAGAGCGAAGCGCGAGATAAATATATTATCAAAAGCGATGCGCGAGAATCAAGAGTCGCGCATCCTAGGCGTGCTCAAACGTGCAAGCGAAGCGAGTCGCGCACGATGAGAATATACCCGCAACGCGGGCAGATTTTTTTATTTAAAGATAATAATCGAGCATGGACTTACCAGTTACAAACTTTTGACTATACCATCTGATGTAACTTGGAGTTGACTCACTCTCGCAACAGTTCATTTTTTTGTAGACAATTGATTATCTCTCGCATAAAGAAAATCAATTTTAATCAATTTTTTTAATTCCATCTCTCTCTCTATATCTTGCGTTCGTAAAAAGTCTGGGGCTGAGCGATGAAAACCCGTTTTGTGTGATTTTTACCCTCTCCTCATCAGAGATGGGAGAACGCGGATATTTCTGACATGCGCAGTAGTGATTTTTGTATATATTTAGGTTGGCACATGTGGTTACATAACCTAAAAAAACATAGACTCAAGAAACACAGATATCTAAATGTATCCCTTTCGTTCCACTTCCAATCCCTATTCTAGTGCTTCTTTCTAAATGAATTCTTTGCTTATCCACGAATATATTTTTCTATCCGTTAGGCAAACCAAAATCTTGTCTTCCTTTTCAATCCCTATCTTCTTATCTCATTAAGTCTTTTTATATCTTTTCTAAAATCCAAGATAGCCTTATCTTCTTGAATCCCAGCCTTTATATCTAATTAAATCCACAGCTTATCCCCCCTTATCCTTTTCTATCCATTGGGCAGTAACAAATTTCGTCTATCCTTTTCAATCCCTATTTTCCTATTTAAGTGAATCCATTTCCATCATTTCGGAAATATAAGGTAGCCTTATCTTCCTGAATCTCAGTCTTTCTACCTAAATAAATCCACAGCTTATCCACATGTAACCTTTCCTATCCATTGGGCAATCTTAAATTTCGTATATCTTTTTGAATCCCTATTTTTTTGTCAAAGTGAATCCATTTCTATCTTTTATGAAATATAAGATAGCCCTATCTTCTTGCATCCCAGTCTTTCTTTCTAAATCAATCATCCGATTATCCACCTCTATCCTTTTCTATTCGTTGGGCGATCTTAAATTTCGTATATCTTTTTGAATCCCTATTTTTTTTGTCAAAGTGAATCCATTTCTATCTTTTATGAAATATAAGATAGCCCTATCTTCTTGCATCCCAGTCTTTC
>JAAAKG020040228.1:0-19052 GCA_010014905.2 Druon quercuslanigerum
GTCTATCGTTCAGTTGGTGTGGTGCACATTTTCCAAACTTTTGGATTTTTCCCATGGCTTTTAAACGTTGGCAAATTGCTCCTCGGGTCACATTTAGTGTTTGTGCCAATCGTTGTTGCGATTAGGTTGGGTCTTCATCCAATAACGCCTGCAATTCCTCGTCTTGAAACTTTTTCGCTGCACCAGGATGTTCATTGTTTGTTAAATCGAAATCTCCACTTTTAAGTTGACGAAACCATGTCTCACATGTGCTAAGCACTGGAGTATGTCCACCATAAGTTTCTACTAGCAATATGTAAAACCGGCCAACTTCAACTAACACCCCTGGTACATCATTCGCATGCTTTCATCGAGAACCATATCAACCATCCTTCTGAAAAACTGAAAATGTTCAGAAAAATTTAAATTTTCTGTCATTGTAAACAGTTGGAAAGTATTCTTCATCGAAAAAGAACGAAATATTACAGGAAGAAAAATTTAAATCCATTAAAATTATTTATTTAAAAATTATTTTATTGGTATTCTTTTTAACAGTCTGTATATTAGTTTTTTGATATAAATTCAATATTCAACTTAATTTAATGTTCATCAGCTAATAGGAAGGGCCTAGGCGGAGCCCTGCTAGTCTTTGGGCGATTGAAGGGTACTCTCGTTAAGTACTGCTCAGAAGTTCTAGCGAGAATCTGACTAAAGCAGCGTTATAGGACTAGTCAGGAACTCTCAATTTTCCGCGACGAGCGCTCGGTTAGAAATAAGGAAATCTATCCAGGGCCCTTCTAAACCCCGATCGGAATTTCTGTGTGTGTAGTAACATTTGGATTTTTTTCATTTAACTCCTCTGCTGCTCTATTAATAGTTGAAATTCACGAAACCCGCTCCCTGAAATTAGCAGATTTTGGAAAAAATCAAATCGAAATATTTAACTAAAAAACGTACACGCACTTCACGCAGGATATTTTGAGAGAAAAAAAAATGAAACAGAATATACATAATAAACTTCCAAAAGTTCATATTTTCAAAAAATTTATTATTTTTAATCTTTTACCTATATAACGGAATAACAACCCCTACAAAAAATTAATGATTAATTATTGAATTATTATAACAATTATACGTAATAATATTTTTATATGAAATTATTGTAGATATTCTTGAATCCAGTACTTTTTTCGGCAAAAAGAATTATACAAATTATGATATTACTTTTAACGAATCTTAGTAATTAAATTGTCTACCATGAAAGTGACTCTGATGAAACGTAAATATCTCGGAAGGACAAGTTTAACGCTGATAATTCAAGAGATAACGACTATAGAATATGTCATATGATATAAAAAAAGTACTAGAATATTCTTCGCTTACCGCGTCAATTACATTTTTTTATGATATTAATACGTTTTTTGTATATTTAGAAAGATGGGAATTTTTTGTACTCTCTTCATATCTCTCTCAGCTATTTTCAATAGTATTGGTAAATAGAATTATATATTAAATCTATAATTTAAAATACACTTTTTTTAGTTTAATGCCAATCAATTTTATTATCTAATCTTTATTCTATCTGGAGTGCTTCTTCATTTTAATCTATTACACGTTTTAAAGAAATTATAGTTGTGAGTAACTCTACAAAAGCTCGCAGTTATTATAGTCCATAAGTTGTTAATATTTTTGCTGGAGCAAAATGTATCAATATTTTCTTTTTACATACAATACTTCAGAGATCCTCTCAAATGAAACGTCAAAATTTCTTTTAGGTTTTTAAAATGTATTTTCTAAAATCGTCCTTGAATATCTAGAGCGCAGGTCCTCGGTCTAAACCTGTTAAATGCTTATGGCGTTTTATGGAAAATCTGTATATCTCTCACAGCAGCATTATGAATGTTACTGAAATTATCGTAAAGTTCCCAAATAAAAGGACTTGCATGGAAAAAAACGAGTTTTTCCGTCGACAGATGCCGAAATAATGCATTTTTAAAATTACATTTGTTAAAAAATCATAAAATTTATAAAAAAATAATGTTGCTGAAATTAACATAATATTCTCAACTAAAACAACTGATATCGAAAAAACGATTGTTTCGTCAACGGATGTCCAAATAATGCATTTGTTTATTAGATTTGCTTATTATATGATCAAGAAGAGTGTTAAGAGAAATTTTTTTTATTAAAATATTTTTTCCATTGAAGTTTCTTGCAATATAATTTAAAAAACGTAAAATGATAGAAAACGTATTTTCGACTAATAATTTGTTTATATAAATTTTGGTTTGTTTATTGTGTCATGATGGAATATGTTTATATAATGTAAATATGTAAAACGTCGGTGATTACATCAATTTTCCTATTATTGGGATAAAGTTCCGAATAGCTGAATTCTCCTATTTTCTTCAAACTTCGTATACTTACGTATTTTGACGCACTGATTACGAATATGACATTTAAATTTATAGAAAAGGCGATTTTCATGGAAAAACCATGAAAAAGTCTTCGACAACTACTGCACAAAAATTGACTGCAAGTATAACCACGTTCCTTTCGATTACCAAGAGTCTTTTGTAGTCCAAACTTTAGGAAGATAGTGCCGATTGAAGGTTTTGAAAATTTAACATTTAGCCTCACTCTCCCCTACATTAAAAGGAATATTATACTCTGTTTTTTGTTGCAGAGTTGAGTTCACAATTTGAATGTTTACCCAATGGCGAACCTCTTCCTGATGTTCCTCGTTCCGATACTGTTTCTTCAAGCTGGCCAATTCCTCCTGTCATTCTTCATTCTCCTGCCAGGTCTCCTTATCCTCGTGAAAGGTCCAGATCTCCTCCTTCCGACATACTTACTGCAAAGGTGCTTAGATTCAAGCCTGACGAACTTAGATTTATTCGACCTATTCCCCACTCTAATCCAGAACAAGTATTTAAAATTCGCAAGTACTGTTTTTCAACTAATATGCCAATTGAGTTGAGAGGAGCACGTAATCTCCCTGTTCCGATGCCTACCGGAGAGAAAAATGTCTTAACAACATCCACTGGTGACATATTCGCAATTTTGGAACGAAATAATAGAGTTCTTCGTGGAATATTTAACAGATATGGACCGATGGCACGGCAGAAAATAAATAGGAAGAGCGGCGAGATTTTTAAATTGACCCAAAGTGAAATCGACGAAACACCCTTAGGGAGAAGAAACCCAATCTCAAAAAATTTTATAGTAGTTCATGTAAAAGAAATTTCAGTTTAAATCCTCTGCACGCTTATTCAAGTAAAGAGAACATCAAAGTTAAATATAAGATATAACCGGTTTTAATTTGAGTTTTGCCAATTATGATTATTTAATTCAAAATACTGCAAAAATCTCAATCCATAAAATAACGCTATTATTGCAAAAATTTATGAGACTGTTGGAGAATTCTAAAATTTGTGAACATTTCTGAAACTTTTGTTGACTCTCTACCAAAAAACGTAAGCACGTATTTTATATTCTGAAAGTAATTGATTTTTTGAGGCCATGAAGTTTCGCGTGTATTCTGCTTGAAAAAAAGTCCTTTTTATAAATTTGCAATAGAATCGTTAACATTAGATTATCTTACTAGATCTGGTATGCTTGTCTTGAAAATTGTTTGCTGTATACTTTTTTAATTCAGTCCTATACGCCACTTTTATAGGGTGTTGAAGAAAACTCCATAAGTGCAAAAATTAGACATTCTTTCCCGCGTAAAAAAATTTGCCTCGCTCAAGCATAGGTAAAAAATACGTCAAAAATGTTTCAAGATTCTTCAAGATTGGGAAAATGCATGGATGATTTCGTGTCTCATCGTGTCTCATTCTGTAAATTTCCTTAATTCTGTGAATTTTCAGGAATCAGTGTATTCTCAGGATTTCCTAAATTCCTATAAATACGCTAAATTCCTCGTATTCTTTAAATTCCTCGAATTCTGTAAATTCCTTGAATTATTTTATATTCTTGAAAACTATAAACTACTGAAATCGCTATATTTCTTAAATACTCTAAACTTCATAAATTCTCTGAATTCCTTTAATTCTTTTAATTATCTGGATTCTTCGAATGCACTAAATGACTGAAATCTCTTTATTTTTAAAATTTCTTGAATTTTCTGCTGCAATTCTTTTATTCAGGAAAAGGAAATATCTATTAAAATTTTTTAATAAATTTCTAAAACACACCTGCATAGTGATGCGTACAGTTTTGATATTCCGAACCAAGCAATTATTGCATAAAATCTTTATTTGATTATTTGCGCCTCGAATTCGGCAAGATATGTCCCTAAAAAGTAAAATGCTTACGCCTGTGCAATCTAAGCTTCACAATATATAAGTCTAGTGTCCCCTATTCAGTATGGCGATGTTCAATATGGTGGCTAAAAGCCAAGTTTTTTTGCTTTTCCTGATTATTCGTATTGAAGCAATATTTTCAACTAAATTCCCGCACATGCATGTATGTAGGGTTTTTTGGTGACAAATCAGCTTTCAAACTTGTGATCATACAAGCTTGAAATCTGATTTGTAAAATTCAGGATAGCGAATCGAATATGGCTGCCAAAAGATACACAAACATTACGATCTTCAAACAAAAAATCGCACGCAAGGGCTTTTTGGGGCAGCTGAAGGATATCCATGTAAAATTTCCATGCAAAATACCTATTGCTTATTATATAAATGAATGCAAATATTTCAATTTGAGTTTTGTTACAATTACGATGACGTATTTCAAAATTTCAGAAAACTTTACATTAAAATAGATTGTTTTGTAATCTTTTAAAAATAATTTTGATAGCAGATGTCACTGAATAGAGGTATTGAAAACGGGCGTTTGTTGCTTAACTGGTTTATATTCGTTAATCGTGTCACTAACTACAAGAAACACTAACTTTTCATGATTTAACAATCAAAAATTGTCAAATTTATCCCTTAACCATCCACTGGACGCGCCCTTGCGTTTCGGATAGAAGATCCCTGTAGGTAGGGATTCTGATGAAAATGGTTACAATAATCAATAAGCAGCCGCGGAAAATTGTGCGCGAATGATCCCAAAGGCATTAACCCCAAATAGTCCAGGCATTTGGTATTTTTGTTCCCAAAATAATCGGGTCTACAATTTTTTTGAGAATACGCTTTATTAAGGGGTCCTATTTAACATAATAAAGTTCAAGAGGAAAATCCTTTATTTTAAACTTTGTCTGAGTTTTTTAAAAATCAGTTCCAGATTTAATTTAAATTCATTTATAGAATTCCCTGCTGCTAAAAATTTGAGAAAAATAAGAGTTCTGAGTGCATCTTTTATAGTTCATAGTTATTATTATTTGAAGGGCACAAAAGCATTCTCAATTACCACTGCTTAAATACTTTTGAACTAATCTTTTAATCGATAATTATCCGGTGCTTCTTCTGTTGGCAGGTATCTTCCTCCTGTCATATGTAATTCTCCTACCAGGTCTCCTTCTCATGTTGAGTCGCCTTCTTGTAACAGGTCTAGATCTCCGCGTTTTTCCCTTGAATATCTTTGATTTATTCCGCTTTTTTCTCACTCAAATCCGCACTAGGTATTCGAAATTTTCAGATACACTTTTCCAGCTAATATGCCAATTGAGTTGAGACGAGCTCGTAATCTTCGTGTTTCCATGCCAACCGAAGAGCAAAATCATTTAAGAACATCCAGTGGTGACATCAGAACAATATTGGAGCATAAGGAGAAAATTAATTTATCAAAAATTTTGAATTGATCCGAGATGAAATGACATCAAAAAAACGCACTTGGTGTAAAGGAAATTTAAATGGAAATCCTCTGCACGATAAATCAAGGGAAGAAAACATAAAAGTTAAATATGAGTTTTTTAGTGATTCCAAGTCAGCTCAAAAGAACTTTCGCTCTTGTCGATAATAGACAGGATTTGGAGTTGATTGATAAAAATGCTCTAAAATCAAGTGCGACCGTATTTCTCACTCTCTAACTTAGTCTCTATTTATTGAAAATACTTCAGAAAGAGTATAATGAAAGCAAAATTTAATCGAATTTCCAAAGCTTTATCAGAAATTATTCTATATTGTTTCGCTTTAAAGATATCTTGCGACTACTTAAAATCATCTATTTAGTCGCTTCTTCATGAGGCCGTAATTATTGTGTTCCAAAAATTCCACTGTCGATTGTTGGTGATCGAATATACCCTGTTTATTTGTTATTCAGAAAAAATAAACTCTGTTTTTTTAAACTGGTGCCCATTTTAAGTCTTTCTTCTGAGTTCTTTAAATGAACATGGATGTTCTAATGAGAAATGCTGTTTTTTTTAAATCGGGAAGAAGAAGTACTTGTTATTAATTTTTTGTAAATTAAAGTGCCGTGATCCCTTAATGAATGTTAAAGGAAAAATTTCAAACAAACAACTTTTAAATTTAAAACCCTCGACTTTCTTGTATTGTGCCCGCAAAATGCCATACAACCTGCGAAATGTAATTTTTATGTAACATTAATGATATGCACGGTCATTGTTTGAATATTGTCAACATTAATTGTTTTTATAAGTTACGTATTTCATAGTTATTGTATTTCAAAGTTATTAATAACTGATTTTTAATGATACCAATAAAAATTATTTCTTTAAACAGTATTTTTGCCTGTAAACTATAAACCGTTATTATTTTTTGAAACAAATGAAACAATTGTATTTTCTGAAATAAAGGACTTTAATTTTCTGGAATAACAGTAGCCGTCCGCTTAGTATCTTCCTTTACTCCTTGTCATTTCCCCTACTTTCCCTCACTTCCCCTAATTCTATCCGTGAATTTACCAATTTTGCGTAAATTTATGAAGTTTGCGAGCAAGTTACGAAATTAGTTCGTGAAATTACGAAGATGATCGGTATGACTAGGATCTCTTCGGTGCCATTCGGAAGGACGCTGTCGTTTTCGCCAAAGTCGCAAAGCAAGCAAAGAATTGGTCACGTACTTTTTTACAGGTCTTCCTACATATTAATTCCCCTCGAATGTAACTGTTGGGTGCAAAATCTCCGGTTGTATCATCGTTAGTGACTCGCGAATCAGGAATTATTCTTTTCTAAATATTAAAAAAGCATAAACTTCATCGTTTTCCTGTCGTCATTCGTATGATGCAGTGATATCGTGTGTGTATTTGCATGCGCGACGATCAGGTGGGCTGGTTTGTTCATTCTTCCCTCACCTCCGCTTTCGAATAAAGATCAAACGTCTTACTGAAAAGTTTCCAGAATGTACAATATTTTTTCTATTCTTTTATAAATTCCTAACCTACACAGTATATTTCCTCTAAGATGTATGCAGAAATAAGTAGCTTAATTTAAAAAGGAAAGAATGCACTGCAATCTTCAGCAGAGAAAAGTAAAAGTACGTAATATTATTATCATAAATGTTAAAAGTATTAAGCTCTATTGAAAGTATCATCGAGAAAATCCGCGAGGATTTGGAGACTTCTCGAGGAAAGCAGCGAGTCAGTCATTTAATCCTCACGGTTTTCCTCGTGTACGACATTATTGGGAAACTATTTGAGGTTAGAATAGACAAACAAACTTCTAACCTGAAATCCGCTTTCCATATTTAATGTACGAATTTAATTATTATTTCTTATTTTTAGAAATTCCCCTTTTGGATTTAAAATTTTTAAATGTGATATAATATACTTTGGTTGTTAAATATGAAATTCCCGATGATAATGTGAATGCAACTTTTGGTGCTAAAGTTTGCCCGATATTTGTCAATCACCCATATATCATCTCACGGTCTTGAGATATGGTCATAGGTGTGGCCAACCACTCTAATTTATACGGTCCTGATGTTTCCATTAGACTGTAGGTCCAGTATAGATGCTATCACGTAACTTAAAGATATAAAAATTAAGGACTAAAATCATTTTCATTACATTCTTTTTTATTTGAAACCACTATCTTATGAGTCTATTACGCTCCAAAAAAAGTGAGAGTTTAGATAGGCCTTTATTATAGCGTCCAATTAGTGGTAGTTAATTTGTTCCAAACGCCGTTGGACAGTCAGTTTATTAGTTCCATTTATCTCAAACATAATGGACCTACAAATATTTACATTATAAATATTTGTACACTCAAAATCATTAAAAATCCATTTCAAATCCCACCCATAAACATAAATGATGAAGTGAAAGAAGCAAAGGAAAATTAAGTACCCCGAAAATCTAAGGTTAAATATGACCTGGCCTTAGAAGAATTTCACATATTGAGAAAAAAGCAGAAGAATGTAGGGTCAGTGATCATCATCCAGGTTTGTCTCAAGGTTACACTGTGCGATAATTTTCATGGAAATTTTTTCGAAAATTCCGAACGCTGAAGTATCAATTGTAGTATGTTTAATGTAGCGAGAGCTTTTGCTGATGCAAACCGTAAAACAACAACAACGCCTGATCTTAAGACCAACTTATGAATTCATCAACTCAGCACCAAAATAGGATGGGCAAGATAGTAATCATCCCGCAGTCAGTTTATGATTTACTACAAAACATCTGGTGTGCAGTTAATCACCAGTTTTTGGCATGTCAAACCCGAACTGTGGATTCGTCATCACACACGCAACATCTTAGAGCTGTTTACAAAGACGCGGCATCCTAACAGCAATTCGTATTAATTGTCTGGATTAATTACTGGAAAGGTTTCGATTCAACATCCCATAGATTTATCATCTGTATGTTTTAAAGCTGAAACGTTTATCCGCATATCGTGAGGTGCATAGAGAGCTTGATGCCGCTTTGGAAAATCAGATTTACCATCTCATCTGGACAAAATCTTGTAACAACTACAACGTCACCTTTTAATGAGGTGTCTTTCAGGGCGCGGCCATGAGTCCCTACATTTTAATTTAGTCTTTCTCCTCTGATTTATCATACTTCCACTCCCCGAATTTCGGGTCTATTTCCTACTTCCTCTACCATTCTCATACCCCTATTTCCTGCTACATACCCTCCTCTCATTTGCTATACTAATACTAAATCCTAAAAACTGTATAAAAGTGTGGATTTTGATTGATTCTCTATCTAGACAGAAAACTATATTTAAAATTTAATCAAAATCTATCTAGGCATAGAACCTGAAAAGAATCCTATGTGGAAATTTAAAAGAAATCCTATTAAATACTATTTAATTCTTTTAGCGCGTTTGATCAGAAAGATGTATTCACTTTGCTCAGGATATCTTCTGGAAAAAATAAACTATGATAATTTAAGAAAAATCGTTTGAAAGTTTATTGGTTATTGTGTCAAGCAGACCTATTTGAAATAATTTTGATAAATTGATAATTAGTGATTAAATATTTACCTGTTTAATGACCCGGAACCACATAACCGAGCGAGTTTCGCCATTCTACATGCTAAAATTTCCAAAGCTTTATCTGAATTTATTCCATATTGTTTTTCTTCAAAGATATTTTGCGGGATAAAAGAAGAAAGAAGTACTTGTTACTGATTTTTTGTTAAAGTGTCGTTATCCCTTAAGGAATGTTCTACGAAAAATTTCTATCAAACAACTTTTTTTAATTTAAAACCACCGACCGTCTTGTATGGTGCTCGCAAAATGGCCCATAGCTGGCAAAATATAAGTTTTATGTAAAACTAATGCAAAAAACGTGTTTTGAAGCAGTTATTAACTGATTTTCAATACCTCAAATAACAATTATTAGTTTAGAAAAATACTATTTTTTATAAATTCTAAAAATTTATTATTTTTGGAATAAATGACACAGTTGGTGAATGTCAAATCATGAAAAGTTAGTATTTTCTGGAATAATGGACAAAAAAATTAGTGTTAAAAGCAAATTTTTTCTGTAGACTGTTTAAATAATTTCATTTTTGTCAACAAATTATTTCCTTTTACAAAATGTATAAAATGCCAAAAGTAAATAGCGAAATACTTCAATTTTTAGAAAGAAATGTGATCTTTTAAAAAACAAAAATTATTGACTAAACAGTTTAATTTTTGCCCTGTTCATCAATCTCCGTCATTATTTGTAAAAATAAATATTTTATTGTCCGAAATGAAACTCAAAATTGAATTTGTCTTTTTTGGTAGAAGGGCATACTTTTATAAATTTTGTTGACGTAAAAGAATTCGAAGCAGGCGATATCCACAAAAAATACAAAATTTTCAACTGCTTCCCCTTCACAAATATTAATACAAGTAACAAATATTATTTATAAAGTACTAAAGAATAGCAGAAAACTTTGAACAAGCTTCACTTAGGTCAGAGATCGTATTTTTTGTTTAAATCTAAAAAATTTTCCTAAACAAATTATTTATTTCAATGAACAAGGCAAATGTTTTTCATTTTTCAAAATATTACCGGATAGACGTAAGATAGAACCAATCCTTTTTCATAGCATTAGAAACATTAAAAAAAAATCTTTTTGCATAACGTTATTCACTTCTTGTAGTTTAAAAATATGGTTATCTTATTTCATGTAAAATCCCCATTTTATCAAATTTTATCAGCGCATCTCATAAAAAATTGTAGGGAGCAATTTTGCCGAAGCATTGTTCCCCTAAACACAATTTATCTAAAATCTGCTATTTTCAGAAAAGAAGACTCGGACTTTTTCATAGGAAATTGCTAATTCAAAGCAAATAATTAAAGAAAAGAATGAAAGGATAGAGTTCAAAGGCAAAAAAAGGAAAAGCTCACAACTTTCAGTATTTGAAGGTTATGTTGCAGAGTTTTCCTTAGAAAATTAGTATTTTAAAGAAAAACTTATGACCTGTGAAAGTAAACTTACAAGTTTAAACATTTAAAGGTTATGTTAGGACCTTCTCTAGGAAATTCATATTAAAAAAAGAAACATTCTGAGATTTCTTTGACACTTAATACTTTTTTAGTAAAGATAACAATATCCTATGAAAAAACAAATATTGTAAGCTTTGAATGTTAAATTTTTTTATTCATAATAAGGAATAATCATTTAAGAGTGTGTAACATAAAGTTCAATACAAATATGTGCATTCTCTTTAAGACTTGATTTACCTTTTTATTGTCTACCCTATCATAATATCTAGTCTATAAAATAATGATTGGGCTCCCTATCAAAATATTTAGTTCAGGACAAACTGACTGGGGCCCCTATTGGAATATCTAGTCTAGAAAAAACTGTCTGGTGCCCCTATCAGGTTCTAATCAATAATCTCGTGCCTCGCATAGGTATAGCAAATCTATCTGTATACTGTTTTTCTTTCAAAAAAAAATTCCATCCTTATGAAAAATTGTAAATGTTCAGAAAAAATGACATTTTCTGTCATTGTAAAAAGTTTTGACGTAGTCTACAACGGGTTCAAATGAAATATTACAGGAAAAAAACTTCAATAGATTAAAATTATTTATTTAAAAATTATTTCATTGGTATTTTTGTAAACAGTTTGTATAATTTACATAAACATAACTTCGTATTATGATAAGTATTTAATTATAAAAGAAGATTTAAAATTTTTTTAAGCTACAGCTCATTAATATTTAATGTCAAAATACTAGCAATCAATTAATTTTTATTTTTTAAATACCTTTTTTGTGATTAGCCCTGCTAATGACCGGGCCATTAAAGGGCAATCTCACTAGGTTCCGCTGAGAAGTTGTACCTAGAACCTGGCTAAAACAGCGTTAAAGAACTAGTCAGGCCCACTCCATTTTTCCCCATGAGCGCTCGATTAGAAATAGGGAAATCTATCCAGGGCCCTACTAAACCGCGATAAGAATTTTTACATGTTTATTAACATTTTGAATTTTTTTTATTTATCGATTAACCAAATTTCACGAATCGGAATATTTAACTAAAAAACGTACACTCACTTCACGCAGGATATTTTGTGAGAAAAAAATAAAACAGAATATACATAATAAACTCCAAATGTTCATATTTCCAAATAATGTATTATTTTAAATCTTTTACATATTTAATGAAATGACAACCCCTACAAAAAACTAATGATTAATTATCGAATTATTAGAATAATTATGCGTAATAATAATATTTTTATATGTAATCATTGCAGTCATTCTTGAATCAATTACTTATTTCGTCAAAAAGTATTAATCAAATGATAATATTACTTTTAACGAATCTTAGTGATAAAACTGTCTACCATGAAAGTGACTCTGATGAAACGTAAATATCTCGGAAGGACAAGTTTAATGCTGATAATTCAAGAGATAACGACTATAGAATATGTCATATGATGTAAAAAAAGAAATAGAATATTCTTCGCTTACCGCGTCAATCACATTTTTCTATGATACATTAATACGTTTTTTTTATATTTAGAAAGATGAGGATTTTGTGTACTCTCTTCATATCTCTGGCAGCTATTTTCAATACTATTGGTAAATAGAATTATATATTAAATCTATTATTTGTTTATTTATTTTTAAGAAAATTGGGATAACGTTCCGAATAGTTTTTTCTTTCTTTGAAATTTTGAAAATTCTTGGAAACAAAAGATTAAATATTTTTTGTAGAACAGATTTTTTTGATGTGATAATTATTGCAAAAATTAGTGATACATGGATTTTTATGACAAGACAACTGAAACACAATACCGAAATAGTTGATGGTTAGATATATCACTAATTGTCTCGAAAACATATTGGCTTAGAAAAACGCAACTATGACTTGTATGGTTTTTTCATGGTTTCACCATGAATATCGCCTAGTCGCCAATTTTCACCATCAAATTCGTAACCAGCGCATCAAAGTACAGAAGTATGCGGGGTTTAAATAAAGTCGGAGAATTCAGCTATTTGGAACTGCGCCCAAAAATTGAAAAACTAAATTAAAATTCAAGCTCGACAACTTTCTTTAAAATTTTATCAGCTTTAAAAAAGAAGCATCCTAATCAGTCGACACGCCGTTTTTCCCAAACTTCAGTTTTTTTAAGATTTAGCCCCACGGTCGGGTAAAATGTTAAATGGGTGGGGCTTAATGTTAAAACGTAATAGAAAAAGTAAACAGAGGACTTATCAGTTGGTCATTTTTTTCGTAAATGGATTCGTTTTTTTCGAAGCAATTATTGAAAATGGATACTAAAGACACTAGAGAGAAAACGCAAACTGAACAAAACACACCAAAAAAAGAGAAAGAAAGTTTAAAATTTAGCCCCATCAATTTTTTAACATTTGGTCCCATAGTATGCTTTTAGCTTTTCGGGTAACAAGAGTCTGTAACGGGTCAGAAGAATAACTTTTAATACTTTTTATTGTGCCTGAACTATATTGCAGGACTTCTTTATTATAACAGACCTGTGCCGGTCAGGGGTACCAAATAGACTAACTGCCCCGTACAAGGGAAGCAGTGGCAGCGAGCCCCTGCTTCTAGGACTCGAAGAGTGGGGAGGATGAAAGATCCTTTGACATTCTTGTTACAAGTCCTTTATATTCCAAATTTTAGCACTACAACTGTTACCGCTCAGAATATAATTCAGATTGAAGCTTTCGAAAATTCAACATCTAGCCTCACTCTCCCCGACAGTAAAAGGAATATTACATTCTGTTTTTTGTTGCAGAGTTGAGTTTACAATTTGAATGTTTACCTAATGGGGAACCTCTTCCTCACGTTCCTCGTTTCGATACTCCGTCTTCAAGCAGGCCTCTTCCTCCTGTCATTCGTCATTCTGCTGCCAGGTCTCCTTCTGATGCTGATCCGCCTCTTCGTGAGAGGTCTAGATCTCCTCCTTTCTCCAGACGTTCTGCAAGCGTACTTAAAATCAAGTCTGGAGAACTTAGATTTATTCGCCTTATTCCCCACTCTAATCCAGAAAAAGTATTCAAAATTCGCAAGCACAGTTTTCCAACTAATATGCCAATTGAGTTAAGAGGAGCAAGTAAACTCCCTGTTCCCATGCCTACCGAGGAGCAAACTGTCTTAACTACATCCACTGGTGAGATCGTGGCAATTTTGGAAAGAAATAATACAGTTCTTCGTGGAATATTTAACAAACGTGGCCCGTTGGCACGGCAGAAAATAAATAGGGAGAGCGGCGAGATTTTTAAATTGACCCAAAGTGAAATCGACGATACACCCTTAGGGACAAGGCACCCAATCTCAAAGAATTTTAGAGTAGTCAGTGTAAAAGAAATTTAGGTCAAAATTCTCTGCAGGATTATTCAAGTGAAGAGAACATCAAACCTAAATATGAGATATTATCGGTATAATTTTCGTTTTTGCCAACTTTTTTTATGTAATTCAAAATACTGCAGCAATCTCTATCCAGAAAATAACGCTAAGAACTTGAAAACAGCGCAAAACAGACCATAAAAACTCGTCTTAAAATAAGTTCAAGATCATTATTGTATAAATTTATAAGACTGTTGGAAAATTATAAAATTTTTAAAAATTTCTGAAAAGTTTGTTGATGTTCACATGATAATTTAAGTTTATGGAAACATAATGAAGTTTTATATTCTTACGTAAAGATGTATACGAAGGTGGTCCTATGTATCTACATATAAGTAATGTTAAAAGCATATTAAAGGCTATATTTATGAAACCATTCCTTCTAAATCATTATCACATTTTCTCGCTTCCACCTCTCAGATTTGTTCGAATATCAAGAAACGTAAGCACGTATTTTTTATTTTTAAATTAACTGATTTTTAGAGAGATTTTTAGAAGTCCATGAAGTTTCGCGCGTATTTTCCTTGGAAAAAGGCCATTTTATAAATTTGCAAGAGAACCGACAACATTAGATTATCTTACTAGATCTGGTATGCTTGTCTTGAAAATTATTTGCTGTATACTTTTATAATTAAACTAACTTTTTATGATTGGAAATTCAACGATTTTCAAATTTATCCCTAAACCGCCCACTGGACGCGCGCGCAGGTTTCGTATAGAGGGTCCCTGTATGTAGGGATTCTGATAAATATGGTTACAGTAATTAATAAGCAGCCGCAGAAAATAGTCTAGGCATCTGTTTCTTTTGTTCCTGAAAAAATCAGATATACAATTTTTTGTGACAAAATGCTTCATTAAGGGGTCCTATTTAACGTATAGAAAATGTTACTACGAATACAAGGGGGGAATCCATTTTTTTTAAACATTTCCAAAAATCACGTTTTTGTGAATGGATGATTCTCATTGCATTTTAGAGAAAAATGCTTAACAAAAAAAAGAAACAGAACAAAATTATAAGAAAATTAAAAAAAATCTATTCACCTCGCTGGCAAAGTCTCATCGCGCACGGCTCGCACGTTTCAGCGCGCCTCAGGCGCGCACCTGATAGGTGTTGCGCTTCGCGCTCGATTAGGTATTCATCTCGCGCTACGCGCTCGGAGATATTTGCCTCATGCTTTACACGCGGTTCCTACAGATTTTTGAACTTCGTGTGCTCGCTATTGAGCGATTCGCGGGATAACAGCTAATCTCTTAGTAATCTTCATCTTTATGACATGCTTTTGGTTCAATTAGGTCAGCTTTGCGTAAAGAGAAGAATTAATTTACTTAAGGTTCTTAAGGAACCTTAACGAACATATTCTCATTAAGACACTCGCGCTTCGCGCTCAATATTTACTTTAAAAATCATGTAAACTTTGCGCTCCACGCTCGTTTCTGTTCATCGTATAATGGAAACCCAAAAGTTTGAGCGCGCTTTGCGATCCGTGTTATAAATTCTTCATTTGCAAGTGACTAAATTTGTTTTTTATTTCAAATGAAGAAGGACATTCCTTAACTTCAGCGTATATTTCTGTACCTTGCTAATAAATTATACAATCAGAATTATTTTTTCCAACTATCTGAAATGGAGGGGAAATAGTATCTAAGTCGTTTTTGGAACATATACCTATAATAAATTTGAAAATAATTATTGACATGATTTGCGCTTTCACGTCACATTGTGAATGTGAATGTAACATGTAATTAACGTATATACTAATCTTTATTCGCAGCTATCCTGAGAAATGTTTTATTTCAAAAAGTGGCCCATAAAAAATTTGTGCACGATTTTTGTCTAATCATGATTTGTCGTATCTTGCAAAGTTTGTCCGTAAAATGCCATTTTTTATTTTTTATTATTTTTTGTGCAACAAAAATGTAAATTTTCAATTTTTCAGAAAAATTCAAAAATTTGTTATGACAATCTTGTAGGGTGAGCAAAGAAATCCATTTTTCTCGTATTAACTTTTTTTCGTATCTTGCGCTGTTTGGCTGATAATGCTAATTTTCGTTTCTTTTTATAAATTTTGAAATTGCTATAGCTCTGAAAATATTTTTATTGTTAATGTTGTTTTTTACAAATAAAACAAAAACTTCACGCAAAATGGAATTTTTTTTTTAATTTTTTTTTCTGTGATCAAAATTTGAATTTTCGGTTTTTCGAAGAAGTTCAAAAAGTTATTATGATAATCTTGGAGGGCTTTCAAAAACCAACGTGTTTCCTCTCTTGAATTTTTTCAATATCGTGCGTTGTTTGGCTTAAAATGTTCATTATCGTTTGTTTTTTTTTTGGATTTTGAAACTGCTATAACTCCGGTAATTTTTTTTATCGAAAAAAGTCAGTGTGATATGTTGTTAGTCTTTTCGAGTTCTACTAATAACTGTACATAGAATTTTCAAGTCTTGAAAGAAAGTGGTCTCAAAAATGTTCAAAATGTGCTCACTTTTTGAATTTTCACACAAAATGGCTGGGTAACGAACATGACCATCAATTTGAGACACTAGAAAAGTATACCAAAGGCCAATCCAATCTGTTGATTTTTTCGAAATGTGTCGTGCTCACAGACAGATATACATACACACATACATACAGACAGACAGACATACATACATACAGACAGACACAAATAGATAGAGACACATTCGTAAAAACCTGTTTTTCGGATTCAGGGGGTCTCAAAACGTGGACATTTGTCAAAAAACGTGGATCTAGATGAGAATATAAAAAGTAATCCGCTATGCTTAATAGGTTCCGACTTATGGTACATTGAAAAGTCCCGACTTTTTTCGATTTTCACCGAAAAATCACTAAGTTTCAAAAACCGCTGTGTACCGTTTTACCTAATTACATTGGGGAAAAGTGTTCTCGCGCTGAGTGAAATTAGACTCAATTTTTTGTGATTTCAAACAAAGAATAGCTCCCAAAGAAGTTATATCTCTATCAGGTCATAAGTTATGACCCTTTAAAGTTGACCATTTTTGTCTCTTTTTAGAGGCACAAAAATGAAGCTTATTTTTTTCAAAGTGAATCATGTCAGGTTTAGTTTGCGTTGATGATGACACAGGATGAAATAAAGTATACAAAAATTTGCGTACACGTAAAAAATAAAAAGTTTTTTAGCTCTTTTAGTTTATGAATTGTCAATCAAGGCAATCAATTACATTCGCTTTTGTGCCACAAAAGTACTAAAAAAGTATTCTTAAAGAGGTTATTACAAAATATTGTTCAAAAACAATAATTAATTTATTAATGACAAGACTTATTATGCATTAATAATAAATTGTACACACTTGCTTGGGACAAAAATCTCGAAATATGGCCGTAGATCTACTTTAAGGTACGCTCATGTGCCTCTATGCAGGAAGATCTTGTGACCTATCAGGGTCAATACTCTTTTTTTTAAACTTACGCTAAAAAAACTGTAATATTATCTATTTTGTAGGAATTTTGTCGCGAGACTTGCAGGAAAAGAGGTATTTTCGAAAAACAAAAGTTTTCCGTTTTTGGTAAAAAATACCTCAAAAAATAGAATTTTTGGAACGCAAACTTAACCTGACACGATTTACTATTCCCTTCAGATCTATAAAATTATTTTTTTTTTTTGAATCACAGAAAATTGAGTCTACTTTCACTCATCTCAGAAAAACTTTTCCGAAAGGTAGTTAGGTAAAAAGTTACACAGTGGTTTTTGAAACTTATCGATTTTGCGCTGAAAATCGAAAAAAGTGGGGAATCTTCAATGTACCATAACTCGGAAGATATTAAAGATAGCGAACTATTTATTTCACAGGATTTTCTCATAATTTTGTTTTGTGGTAACGTTTTTAATATGTTAAATAGAACTTCCTGATAAAGCGATTTCTCAAAAAAAGTTTAGACGCGGCATGGTACCTGGGTGAAGTTCCTCACACGCTGAGTCTGAGATACTGGGCGGAAGAAAGTTGACGTAAGTGCGGTGCAGCACAATTGAACGCGCAACACTCCAAACAATGGGTCGAACAACACTGCTGATTACGCTAGAGTTCGGAGAACCAATCAAGAAAGATTTAATGCGATGGACCGATTATATAATCCAATCACCTACAAAATCGCAGCAACAGCAAGGCAGCAACAGAGAAAGTGACGCGACAATCAGACCAACCGCGGAGAGGCATGCAATGGAGGAAAAGAGATGCTTTAGGACGCAAAGAAATATCAACATCCAGGTTTCTCTCAAGCCTAAAGATATGGATGAACTGCCTGATGAGCTTTGTGGAGATTTTTCGACAGATTAGAAGATTTTGAGTATTAATTGTAGCGTGTATAATACATAAAGAAGTTTAGCGGATGGAAACTCTAAAATAAAACCAACGGGCTAGAGAATACCTGTCATGTACTCAGTGTGTCATTAAATCAAGACAAAACTGCTAACTGTCAGGCGATATATTATTGACGGATTCTATCTGACGCTAAAAGAGGTCTAGAGCAACGAGAGAGGTGGGTCGGAAAAGCAGCAGTTCTTTGCTGAACAATCTCGAATCTTCCGGTATCCTCTATTTATTGTCGAACAGCCGCAGAAACCAAAAGCGGTCGATGCATCTTGAAGAGAAGCCTACAAAGTCCAGCATTCACTAAAACAATAGTGATCCATCCATCATATCCTTCACTATCGAGGAAGTAGTGATTAAGTCCGACTTTACGCCTCATATTTAAAGACGGAAGAACCTAATGGCTTCTCGGAAAACGCTGTACAAGATCCTTAGAGGTATCCTAAATGATATGCTTTTTCAGACAATCGGACCTGTGTGTCGAGAGATTTATAACTGACGGGGTTCAAAGAAAGACGTTGCAGGATGTTGGAAGAATCTGCAAATCGATATAT
>JAAAKG020040239.1:0-19052 GCA_010014905.2 Druon quercuslanigerum
CTCACACTACTCCTCTCCCTACCGAGTGAGTCACGCCTACCCCGAAAGGGAAACGGCTTAATGGTGTAATAATAATATTAATAATAACTTTCTGAAATCATCGGGCTGTTTTGGAACATTCGAGACACTTAGCCTGGACATGAACCAATTCAGCTGCAGAATGTTTTTAGAAAAAGTACCTTATTTTTAACCAAGAAGATTAATTTTATGCTAGATAATAGAATTTTTTAACAAACCAGCGAAAGTTTGAAACCAAAAATATAAATATTTTACAAAAAAGTTGATTTTCAAACTAATTGTTAAATTTTCTACCAAATTAAAATTTCAAGTCAAGAAGATAAATTTGCATCAAAAATATACATAAATACCAAAAAAATTTTACTAAGAAATAAATGAATTCTTGAAAAAGTTGTTCAACTTTTGGATTTTTAAAAGCAAGGGATGAAATTTTCGCAAAACAGTTAAATTTTTACCCCGAGAATCTAAATTAAAGAAAAAAATTTAATTGTCAAACAAATAGCTAGTTTTTCTACTGAAAGGTATATTTACATTCCAAGCAAAAAGAAACAAGTTTTTTTTTCATAGTTTCTTTATAGTTTGATTATTTTTAGAGTAGTTAACCGAAAAGTGAAATTCTTAACAAAAGAGTTAAATTTTCAACCAAAAAGATTTTTCAGTCAATAAAGAAAAAAAAGTCTACTAAATTTCTAATTTTCAACCATATGCAGATATTTTAAAATAAATATTTTTCGAACTAAAAATACAATGTACCATGACAACATTTGTAGAATAAAATTTTTTTTACAAAATAGACGAATTTTTAACAAACGACTTAAATTCCCAACCAACAAAGAATTTTCCATCAAGAAATAAAAAATGCCGTGCAATTTTGGATTTTCAACAAAATGCTTAAATTTTTAATCAGATAATTGAATTTTAACCAAAAACTTGAATTCCATCTAAAAAAGATTAATTTTCAAACGAACATTGGTTTTTTTAAATATAATAAATCAGATTTTCACTAAAAGAAGTGAATTCTAAAGAAAAAATGTAATAGTCGATATTCCAATAAAAAAAGATTGCAATTTAAAATTTGAAAAAAACTTGTAAATTCAACACAGAATTCAAATTTTTTAAAAAAGGTAAATTTATAAACCAAAAAGATTGTTAAGTTAAGGAAGAGAAAAAAATCCACTAAATTTTTGATTTTTAACCAAATGCTTGAATTTTAAACGAGTTATTGAATTTTCAAGGCAAAAAGACGAGTATTGATTGTAAAATTTTTTGAGCTGAATCTTTAACCAAAAAGAGGAGTTTTTAATGACCAGTTGAATCTTTAAGCAGTCTTATTTAAAAAAAATAGTTTTAGAATAATAAAATAAATTTTAAAGGAATAATTTAAACAAAATCTTATATTAAAAGTGATGCATTTTAAAACCAAAAAGACGAATTTTCAACAATGGTTCAATTTTCAATACTGAAATATTAATGTTTAACATAAAAGTTTATTTTCAACCAAAAAGGAAACTTTCAGTCAAAACATTAATTTTCACTTAAAAAAAGTTTATTTCAACCAAAAAAATACGAATTCTTTACAAAAGACTCGAATTTTTAAAGCAAAAAAAAAGTCAAAAAATGAAGTGTTCAGCCAAAAGGCATTACTTTGCAAAGAAATTTTTAAATTTTCTAATGTACTATTATTTTTAAAACCAAATTAGTAAGCTTTTAACAAAAAATCTGAATTTTGTAATAATTTACTTCGCATTTGAGTAGCAAAACAGATAAATAAATAAACATAAATTTTTCAATTTAAATATATAATATAAATAGATTAATTAAATATGGAAGGTTTTTTTAATTCCTTTTTAACATTTTTATAAACTGACAATTTTTTCAGGAAAATAATTTTAATTTTACACTCAATATTACACTCTTTAATATCCGGACTACAAAGACTATATCAGTCAACGTAAAAACTGTTGCGTTCCCCTACTTCCCTTTCTCAGCCATCAATCCCTCTCCCTTAGGCACCCCCATTTATAATCATTTTTCCTACTTCCAATCCCTTACACTAAATTCTCATGCACTCCGTCTCTAATCTCCCCCCCCCCCCTTTATTAACACTCACGTACCCTTTCTAATTTTCCTTATTTTTGGACGTTTACCCTTACTTTCCCTTCCCTCACTTTACCTACTTTTTCTCCCGTATTTCTCTTACCTTTCTTTCCTTCATTTCCCCTATCTTTTAGCCTCTCATTTCCCTTCACCCATTTTTCCTTACTTTTTCTACTTTCCGTTTTCTCATTTCCCCTCACTTTCTGTCTGCTCATTTCCTCTACTTCTCTCCCCTCATTCAACCACCTATTATTTTCCCTTAAATTGTCTAACACTTCTTCCTTGCCCTACTGCGTCTCCCCTCATTTGCTTTAACCCATTTCCCCTTATTTCTTCTACTTTACTTTCCCTCATTTCACCTTACTTCCTGTCAGCTTGTTTCTACTCACTTCTTACATTTTCTCCAACCTTATTTCCTCTCACTTTCCCTACTACCCCTTCCATCATTTCGCTTTGTTTCCCTTCATTCTCCTCCATTATTTTCCCGAAGATTCCCTACCTAACCTTCCATTATTTTCATCCCCTCTTCTCCGCTAATTTCCTCTTACTTCCTTCACTTCTTATTTATCTTTCATCATTCTCCTCCTTTCACTAATGTCATACGCACTTCTCTACTCCCTCTTCCCTCATTCTCCTTCACTTTTCCTACTTATCCTTTCTTCCATTCCGTTAGCTTCCCTTACTATCCGCCTTTATTTTCCGTTGTTAATCCTATTTCCATTCCTTTCATTTTCCCTTACTTCCTCTACTTACCACCCCTCACTTAACCACATATCATTTTCCCTCACTTTGTATAACACTCTTTCCTTGTCCTACTGCGTCTTCCCCAATTTTCTCTTACCCATTTTCCCTTATTTTACCTACTTTACTTTCCCTCATTTCACCTTACATCCTGTCAGCTTATTTCTACTCACTTCTTATATTTTCTCCAAACTTATTTCCTCTGACTTTCCCTACTACCCCTTCCTTCATTTCGCTTCGTTTCTCTTTATTCTCCTCCATTATTTTCCCGAAGTTGTCCTACCTATCTTTCCATTATTTCCATCACCTCTTCTCTGCTAATTTCCTCTTACTTCCTTTACTTCTTATTTATCCTTTTATCATTCGCATCCTTTCATTAATGTGATACTCACTTCTCTACTTCCTCTTCCATACATTCTCCCTTACTTTTCCTACTTATCCTTTCTTCCTTTCCGTTCGCTTTCCTTACTACCCACCTTTATTTCCTGTTGGTAATCCTACCTTACTTCCTTTCATTTCCCCTTACTTCCTTTGTCCTCCTACCTAAATTTCCGACACTTTTTTCCGCTAATTTCTCCTCCTTTCCCTTCCCTCAGTTCTTTTCACTTTGATTCTCCTCATTTTCTCTCACTTCCTCTCAGTTCTCATTTTCTCTGCTAGCCTTCCAATATCATCCCTCACTTTCCTTAATTCCCCTCCATTTATTTTACTTCGCTTCCCTCACTCTACTTACTTTTTCTCCCCCCTTATCCATTACTTTCCTTGTAATTTTCCACTTGTTACTTCCTCTTTATTTTTCGTCACTTCGCGCCCTTTTCAGTTATTTCCTTTCCGCTTATTTCCTCTTCAATGATTTCCTCTCTTCTCACATCTCTTTAGCTTCCGATTGTTTCCCCTTAAAATATCCTACCTCCCATGACTTTCCCAACTTCCCCTATCGTAATTTCCCCTCGCTTCGTTTTTCTACCTACGCTTCTATTATTTCCCCTTGCTTCCTCTTACATCCTCTACCTCTCCTGTCTTAATTTCCCCTCTCATTATTTCTCTTCACTGTCACTAAGTCCGGCTGTGGGAGAAAATACACTTTTTTCGTTCAAAAATGTCCAGAGCCTTCAATTTTGGTCCGATTTTGAATTTAAAAAAAATTAAAGTTCGTTCAATTCTGAAGAGTTTGGAACTCCGAACTTTTGTCTCCTCTATTTGTTTATTAGTAAGTTTTCACTCAAAGAATGGAAAAGCTTATCTTTTGTGCATTGTTTAGGTACTCATTAAATACAAATAGTTTTTTTATCAGCCCATTTATTTCTTAGAAACAAATTTTATGAACAAATTAGCAAATAGTCTTACTATCGGTAAAAAAATTCTGTTTGCTAAGAGTGCTTCGGATTAACGTAGGAATAACATTTATTTACAGAACTGATTGGAAAGTTTATAATAATCATTGATATTAACAATCATTTTGCCAAAATATTAAGATTTGCGATTTTTTCAAATTATAATTTCCTTCAATCACCAAAACGACTTCAGGTATTCCTTAAATAATAAATAGTCATTATTATTTAATCAAATATAACGATTTAAATTTTTTAAACAAATCATATAAAGAAATTCCAAATTTCAACCCTTTCACAGAGAAAAAAAAATTGCACTGGAAATGTTTTAAGCTGTTGCACGAAAGATTGCTAGTCACAAAAAATTTGAGTAGTTAACAATAACCATAGTTCTAAACAATTCTCGTAACAAAATATTCAAATTTAAGGTTTTATCAAATTTTAATGTTCTACATTTGCTATAGAATGGCTATTCCTTACAAAAGAATCTTTGATAATATTTAGTAAAATATAACAACCTAAAAGTTTATAAACAATTTACATAAACAAATTCCAAAAGTTGGCAATTTCACTTGGATAAAGTCGGGTTTACTAAATATTATTGAATACATATTATAATATTTAATATAATATAATATTATAATACGGAAACTCACTATCAGCCAAAATTATTTATCTTCCATTCATAGAACATTATAGATTCTAATAATATTTAACTTAATTATTATCAATTATTTTTCTAAAATAATTCTTATATGTGTTTTTTTCTCATAGAAAAAGTCGTTCGCTTCACGCCAGTTTCTAATATTTTTCATAAAAGTCATAATTTGCGACAAAAAATTAGTATAACTTAAAAATTACGGTTTTTATAAACAAATTCTTTATGAATTGGTTTTTCTCATATTTAATTGATTTTTATGACCAAAAGTAATTCACAATGTCTTCAAATTCATTTACATACTTCAAGCTTTATCAAACATAAACAATATAGATTGTTAATAACAATTTAACTACATAAGTCTCCCAATCGGCAACTTCCTAGTAGAACAAAGGTTTTTTTCTTCAAATATTATTGAAGTGACATTTATTGCGATGACTAACAACGAAATTGAATAAAAAATAATTTATTTGATTGTTATAAACAATTCTTAAACTAAACTAATATTTAGCCTGTCCACGTGTAAAGATGACGTCTTTTCTACACAAATTATCCGACAATAAACTAAGGGTCATTCCAATATTGGATATTAGGCACTAAATAAAAATTTTCTTAATTTTTAATAACAATATCTATGAGCTAAACTTGTTCATAAACTCGATAAACTAACTGAACAATTCGAATGCAAGAATGATTCTGTTCTAAATCGTAATTAATAAAAAAAATTTTTTATAATAATCTCATTATTATTATGAATATCGATTCTTTCTTTAATATAATATAACAAATAATATATTTAAAAAAAAGTACTTAAAGAAAAAATAACTTTTCAGGGTGACCATTTTAATAGAAGAAAAAAAATTCCCGGTCATTTCCCGGGTTTTTCCCGGTTAGCAAACATTTTTCCAGGTCAATACAATTTTAAAAATTAAAATCTGTTCCAATTATTTTTCCATTTAAAGCAGTAAAAAATAAAAAACAAATTAAAGCGTTCAAATTGAAGTTTAAATATTTTTTAACTTAAAAATGTTGTGCTAAAATGCTTAATTATTTTCACGTATAAACTGAAAGATTTTACATAAATAAAAAGTTTTTAATTAAATGCAGATAAACTGAAAAATTCAGAATTTTCAACATTCTTAAATTATAGAGTTAAAAAATTTATATTAGTTTTTAAAAATGTAAATCTACGTTAAAATTGTTAAAACTCTAAATTAAAAAATCGTTCAATAAACTTTAAACAAAATTTTAATTATATTATTTAGTTATTTTAGGGTAGAAAAATTAACAATTTTTCGATTGAAATTTTTTTAGTTTAAATTTTTTGAATCAGAAATTAAATTATTTTAATTTGAAACAGCTTAATCATCAAGAAATTTCCTTTAAATTTGGATTTATAAATAAGAATTGAAAATCTATTATTTTCAGAATAAATTAGAGTAATTTTAAGTGAAAGGATCCAAAAAGAAGAAAAACATTTTCTTAATATCCCTAGGAAAATTGAAAATGATTTTTCATTTTGAACAAGTATTTTAGCAGAATATTTAAAAAGATTTAGAAAATTTCCAAAACTGTCATAAAATACCCTGGAAGATTTAAAGGAGTAAAAAAAACTCTAGGATTTTCTAAATATTGTAGAAAAAATTCTATTTATTTAAAAATATGTCTAAATATCGTCTAAATATCTCTTAAAATGACTCAAATTTTTTCTATAATTAATAAGTATTCAATTATTATTTCTACATAAAAATTCAACACATTCGCATAGAAATTAATCATTTCTTAAATATAACAATAAAAATTGGAACGTTAAAAAGTTTAAAAGCTTTTCGAAATGTTGAAAATTAAAAGCTTTCTATATCGAACAGTTAAAATTCAAATAGTTTATTTTTAAATATTTGTTCTTAATTTACTGGTATTAAATTAACAGAAAAATATTGCTAAATATTAAATAATTATTCTTTTTTTTTAATTCAAAAATTTCAAATTAAATGGATTAAGAAGTTGATAATTTATACTGAAACAATATTTTTATTAATTTTTCATTTTCTTTAATAATTAATATTCAAATACTGCTGGATTTTATTTTTAAACAATAAAATGTCTTTCTAACAGTAAAGGATGATTTTTCAACAAAATACTTAAATTTTCCGCAAAATAATTAAATTTTGAACATAATAGTTGAATTTTCAATCTCAAAAGTTAAAATTTTGATACAAAAAGTTTTATAGTTTATATTTCAATCCAAAAAGATGAAATTTATACCAATAAAAAATATTTTGAAATCAAAAATACATATTTTAAACAAATAAAGATTAATTACTCAAAAAAATTAAAATTTATTTAAATTGTTGCACCTTTAAGCTAAAAGACGAATTTTCTCTACAAAATTGATTGTCTAAACCAAAATATGACTTTTCAGCAAAAAAATTAATTTTTCCCAAATATGATGCATTTTTACTGTACAAACATGAAATTTCAAACCAAAAAAAATTTTTTACTAAAAAAGGAGCATTTTGAACGAAACAAGATCTTTTTTAAAAAATGGAAAAGTTATATTTTCAGTTAAAAAATTAATTTAAAGACAAAAGCCTTCAAGAAAAAATTAAATTGTTAACAATGTAATTTAACTGTTAACCAAGAGATGAATTTTTAAATAAAAATATAAGAATTTCAAATTAAAAAGTTGAATTTTTATTTAAAAAACGATATTTCTACTAAGGCAGATGAATGTTTAAATAAAAAAGATAAATTTTGTTTTTAAATTTGAAGTTTCTTTTAAAAACGATTTAAATTAACTTTTCACGACTAAAATATGAATTTTAAAACAAAAATAAATTTCTACGAAAAAATTTAAATTATAAATTCAAAATGAAGAATTTTTAACACAAAAAAAGGAATCTTTACTAAAATTGCTGAATTTTCCAGCAAATAAGTTGCGTTTTTAGTTTTATCGAAAAAAATAAAATTTTGTGCTAAAACAGATGAAGTTTTTGTCACAAACGACACATTTTTTTCAAGTTAAACTTTCACCCAAAAAAGATTTAGTTTATTTTTTAATATTACAATATAAATTTTTAACAAAAAGTGAAGTTAGTTAAAAATTTAGTTAAAATTTAATTAAATTTGCCGCAAAATAGAATTTTTAACTAAAAACAATGTAGTTTTAATAAAACAATTTTTAATTAAAACATTTTTTATGAAGGTGAATGTTTTTCCAGAAAATATTTCAGTTCTCTTTAGAACAACAAAATATTCAAGAAAGACGAAATTTCTTTTAAAAAAAAAATTTAAAAAACCTTAAAAAAATAGTTAAGTTTTTATCCAAACAAAGTTCCAGTTTACTTTCCAGCCCCAAAATAAAAATTGCAAAAAATTAGTTAATTTTCTGATAAACAGTCGAATTTTGAACCCAAAAGTATGATTTTGTAACAAGAATATTATATTTTCAATAAAAGAGTTGCATTTCTGTCTGAGTAAAATGAACATCCTACTAAAACTGGTGAATTTTGAAATCAAAAAGACAAATTTTCTGAAAAAATAGTTCTCATAGAAAAAAGGCTTTAGTTCACTTTTCAACAACAAAATATGAATTTAAAACAAATGGTAAATATTTCTAAAAAGACTTATTTTCAGGGAAATTTTTTAAAATGTCAACCAACTAATAAAATTTTTAATTAAAAATGTAATCTTCAGGACTACAGAAGCGCCTCAAAATAAAAATCTAAGATGAAGAATGTTTAAATTAAAAGATTCTAGATCCGTATTAATAAAAACCATAAAAATGTTTTTTTGCTTTTCTATAAGGTTATATACAAAATTTCAAAAAATATGTAATAAAAATGTTTTAGATCGCATTAAAATCCAAATTTATGGTTTCAAGAATTTTGTTCTACAAGTGATAGTTTCCGAGAAAATTATAGATAAATCGATGTCCGGCTACTTCTGTGATCACAGAAATAATGAAAGGCTCCCCTTGCCCTTTTGTAACGACTCGTGGGGGGCGGGGAGGCGCCCTTGTGATTGGTCACAAAAATAATGTAAATTTACACCCCTACCCCTTTCCAAACATCTCGTTGGGGCGGGAAGGCACCCCTGTGACTGATCAAAGAAATAATGTAAAGTTACACCTCTACCCCTTTTCCAAAACCTTGTTGGGGGCGCGACAGCACTTCTGTAACTGGTCACAGAAATAATGTAAAGTTACACCCCTACGCCTTTTCCAACGCCTTGTTGGGGGCGGGACGGCATACCTGTGTTTCTTCATAAAAATAATACAAATCCCGCCGCTATCCCTTTCTAATATCTAGTGGGGGACCGGAAGGAACCTTGTGACTGGTCACAGAAATAATGTAAATTTACACCCCTACACTTTTCCCAAAGACTCGTGGGGCGGGAAGGCACCCTTGTGATTGATTGTTCATAAAAATAATGTAAAGTTACACCCATACCCCTTTTACAACACCTTGTTAGGGGCGCGACGGCATTCCTGTGACTGGACTAAGAAATAATATAAATTTATTCCCCTACGCCTTTTCCGACGACTTGTTAGGGGCGTGACGACACTTATGTGAGTCTTCATAAAAATAATACAAATCCCACCGCTATCCCTTTCTGATATCTAGTGGGGGACCAGAAGTCACCCCTGAGACTAGTCACAAAAATAATGTAAATTCACACCCCTACCCCTTTTCCAAGGTCTCGTAGGGGCCGGAAGGCACCCCTGTAACTATTCACAAAAATAATGTAAATTTACGCCCCTGCACCTTTTCCAACGTCTCGGGTAGGGGGGAGGAGAAGGCACCCCTGTGACCGAAAATCGAATTATCTATCATTTTCTCCTAAACTATCAATCATAAAAAACTTCTTTTAACAAAAAATTGCATATTGAAATTTTGCATATGACCTAAGATAAAATAAAAAAAAAACATGATTTTTTCTGGTTTTTTATGATTGCACCATGAAAATGAAATTTCCGCCAATATTTACCATCATATTCGTAATCTAATTTTCATTCTACCTTTTCGGAAGTTTATCTACTAAATGATAAAATAATTATTTTAAAAACTGTTGATATCGAACATGGGCAAGATCATTAGTTATTACAAGGTTATTAAAAATTACGCAAATTGTTATTTAGTGTCCCGCATCCCATTCTGGAATCACTGTGCAATAAATGTTACCCCAATAATAAATAAATAATAATAAAATAAATACTTACTTAACAATGTCCTCGATTGCGAACTCGGTAACTTTTTTTCATGTTTTTTTTCGTAAAGTATTTTGAGATTATTTTAATTGTAAATATATAATAAAAAAGTGCATTATCTTCATGATTTTAAAATATAATTCAAATATAATAAATAATAAAAATTAGGTGCGTCCGGCTGAAATAAAAAATAGGATAAGGAAAGAAATAAGGGAGAGAGTATCAATAAAGTAAGAATCACGTGTTAAATTGAATTAATTAGTTATTATTCATACTTTATACAACAGTAATCATATTTAAGGTATTTTAGTTTTCCATAATATCTATTTTCATACAAGGGTATTCAGTAAAATCGATAATTGGGGGAGGGTCTGTTTTGATGCCCTAAATAAACAATTTTCTCCATTTTTACACTCGTATCACAACATCGTATTTTACACAGATCCACTTACATCTTACATTTTACAACCTAAGGGGTCCCGGCGCGCTTTATATACAAACAATTGAAATCGATTCGCCAAGCGACCCGTTTGCACACAATTGAATTTCGACTCTCCCACCGGAAATATAGAACACTCAGAAAAGAGTCTTGAATTAAAGAAACCGTTTCTTTCAAATCATTTTTTTTTCTTCTATTTAACCACAAATAAATGCAAAATCTATAAAATCATTTTAATTTTAAGAAACATTTTTATTTCAACAAAAAACCTATTTCTTTAAATCAAAGGAACTTTTTTCTGAGTATAATGCTTTTGAATTCTACGGACTCGCAGCATTTTTCATCATTTTCTCTCTGTGTACATTTTTTCTAATCAAAAGGAGTACGCGCAAATTGAAACCCGTTTGTAACCCTTCTCTAGGAACTGAGGAATTTTTATCTCAAATTATTCATTTGCCCTTTTCCATATTATTGCACCGAAAAAATTACAATCTTATCTTCGTAGGTCACATTTTCTACACAATCTTGTATTTCCAGAGATTTCGTAATGACGTTTCGTTTCAATGACAATTATTATGAAATAAAGGAATTCACCTGAATTCACTCTTTTACCTTAGCAGTTTTTTAATTCATATAAATAGTTTTCTTTTTAACATTTCTCAACGAGACGGTGTATAAGTTGACAAAAATATTCGAGTTCTGTGATGACTTTGATAGGTGATAACTCCGTCGTAAATAAAGTTAGACTTGTGAAATTTGGAGGGAGGAATCTTTAAAATCTTATTTTTAATTTAGAAAAATATAAATGCAAAAATCTTCACGGGTTATAAAGTTATGAGTAAAAATGACCAGCCATCTCTGCGTCGAGTTTCAGTCGGTTGGTCTCAAATTCGATGCAGACGGACTGGGACATTTTTAGTCATATCTTAGGAACGGATAAAGATTTTTTAATTTTTATTAGCCTAAATTAGAGAAATGATTTCAAAGATTGCTCTTTCTAAATTTCATATTTTTTTCTAAATTTTTCTAAGAAATATCACGCGTTGAATTTAAGGTAAAATTTATCTTTACCAACCAGTTAAATTTCAGGCAAAAAAAGGGAAAATTTTCGGAAAAATAGTTGAATCTTCAATTAAAAAATAATTAAAAAAAAAATATATTGGCATTTTAATCCGAAAAGATTATATTTTTACAAAATAGGCGATTTATCCACAAAATACGATTTTTCAATGAAGCATGAAGTTATCGAAAAGAAGTATTTTATACAATAGAGTGGAATTTTCAACCAAATAATTAATTTTCTAACAGATAGGTAAATTTTCAATCAGGTAGTGAAATTTTCAACAACTGGCTGAATTCTATTCAATTCAAAAAAGTTGAATTTTTATCTTAAATGATAAATTTTGAACAAAAAATTAATTTTCAAGGAATAATTGAATTTTAAACCAGCTATTTGAATATTTGTCTTTCAGCCAAGGAAAATTAAATTTTGAACAAAAGATACAAACTTTTAATCCAAAAAGTAGATTTTAGAACCAAAATAATACAACTTTTTGAAAATAATTTGAATTTTTAATTATTCATTAAAAACAAAAATATAAATTACCAAAGAAGAAAATTAATTTTTGGGAAATCTAAACAACTTTTAACCAGCAAGATTGATTTTCTATCAAAAATATGATTTTTCTATGAAACAATTAAATTTTGAACACGAAAATTCGATTTTTCGATAAAAGTCAAAGATACAACTTTTCTACAAAGAATTTAAATTTTCAACCGAATAGTTAAATTTTCTACCAAATTCTTAAATTTTGTAGAGAAAAAGATTATTTTTTTATAAAAACAGTTGAAGTTTTAACCAAAAAAATAAATTTTCAACAAAATATCAGTTTTCGAAAAATAACTGAATTTCCAACAAGCTATTTAAATATTCGTATTTCTAACCAAGGAAAATTAAATTTTTACCAAAAGAGACGAACTTTTAATCCAAAAAGTAGACTTTTTAACAAAAACAATACGTTTTTTATTAATTTGAATTTTTAATATAAATTAAAAACAAACATAAAAATTCTCAAACAAGAAAATCAATTTTTGTAGTTGGATTTTCCACTAAATGTTTAAATTGACTATCAACTTGTTAAAATTTCAAAACAAAAATATTACTTTTCGACAAAAACAGTTTAATTTTAAATCCAATTTCAAATCGAAAAGAGTAAAAATGTCGAAGAATGTCTATTTTGGATCGAGCTAGGCAAGCCACTGCGCTGTCGGCTTGTCTATCTCAATGCAGAAACACTTCAACATTCTTAGTCATATCTCAAGAAACCATAAATATTTTTCAATTTTTCTTGGCTTGAATTAAAGTCAAAACTCCAAGCCCAGTTTCCTACAAATTTCAAATTTTTTTTTACAACTTTCCTCAGAAATATCATGAGTTGAAGTTAAGGTTCAAAATGCACAACATTCTTCAATTCTTTTAAAAGACTTTTTACGTCATAACTTCTTTTCTAATAGTAAAAAATATCTCCAATACTCGTCATTTGACGTGTGTTTTGCCGTTTTTATAAACGTTTAGGAAAAAAAATGTCTAGATTTATATCCGACCGTGTTATCGAGGTTCAAAGTCATAATGTTTTTTTTCTACCGCAAATTATTAATTTCCAACGGTAGTGCTGGAATATTGATAGAAATAGAACTTTGATCGATCTCTCTTTTTCTTTTGTTTTTTAGAGGAAAAAACATAAGTAGAGAAAGAGTGAGAATGAAAAGAAAGGATCTGTCAGATGTCGTGTCTCCGATTTGGGTCAACGCGAGCGGCTCACCGGTCCTTCGTGTTTCCCGTAACTCGGCCGCAATCGCTCTTTTTTGTGGCTTTACTTCGAATTGAGTCTCTTTACAGTCGATATTGCGTAACAGAAGGAGGCTAAAATGGTTTCAACGTATGGGACAATCGCTCAAAACCATATATACCGTTTGCTACACGCATCAGTAGAAAACACTAAAAAGTTCGACTAATAATTTGACTACTTGTAATTATTTTTCATGAGAATGGCAAACAAAATCCAACCACCTTTAAAAAATTCCGAAAAATGTGTTTTTCTCTCAGAAAGATTGCTTTTTTCTCTCTCTCTCTTTTCCGAACTTCAGACTACCGTCGGACTTTCAAAGGCGATACATCAGTCAGAAATGAAGTCAAAGTCGCAAAATTTATAGCGTTGAATCTCCGAAATCTCACCTTTCATTTCCGTCAAGAAAAGTTTAAAAATCTTCACGGGTTCTCGAGATATTGATAAAAATGTGCGAGCTATGTGGCGAGTTTCAGTCCACGATAACGTTTCGACACTTTTAGTCATAACATGAGAACCCCTGCATATTTTTCAAGTCTTTTTGACTTAAATTAAAGATTAGGTTCTAGACGCAGTTCCCTGCAAATTTCAGAAGTTTAGCTTCATTTCCAAAGTAGTTATCATCTTTGAAAGCCATCAGTGATTTTCCGACGGCAGTGTACATCTTTCAGTCTCTTCCTTCTCGCAGTATTCTATTACATCATTCAAGAGGAGAGGATGGTCGTCATTACACCGCCATTGAAATTGCCTCGTTTGTCTCACGAAAATGTCATTAGGATTTCATTACAAACCGCCGCGAGGAAGAAAAATTCTCCCGCATTTGTGTAACCTATCTTTTTGTCTTTCTTCACTCCCTTTTCGTGAGATCCAGCCACCAGATCATTTCGTTTGTGGAATGATTTAACTATCATTGGATCGCATTAAGAGTAACCGATTGAGTCGTTCAAAATTGGAATAAAACTCGTCTGAATTATAGACAAAGAAAATATCCGATTTGACTTAAAAACGCAAATGAATTACATCAATTCACCTTATGAATTTTTCATTACTTCGAGAAACCACTTTGAACAATATTCGCAGCTGCTGACTTTAATACACGATAACTCTTATCAAAATAAAGCTAGACTCTTGAAATTTTACAAGAGATAATTCTCAAGATCTGATCTTCAATCTGAAATTAGAAAAATGAAAAAATCTTCAGGGGTTCTTGAGTTATGACTGAAAACCCCCCAGGCATCTGACTGAAAATCGACGAAGACGCGCTTGGACATTTTTCTTTATAACTCGAGAACCTGTCAGGATTAAAAAAAAATGTTTAGCTGAAATTGAATATAAGATTTTAAATATTACGTCCTGAAAATATTGCAAGTCAATCATAATTTCCGACCAAGTTATCGAGACTAGAAATTTTAATTTTTCAGAAGATTAAAGCAGTGATTCGATGCATCATCTTGAACAGGTTTTCAATAACATTCGGCTAAAACTTGTCTTGTATTTGTCGAATTTGCAACAATTTGCAACAATTTGCATTCACGATCAGAAGAGGACGCATTCATTTGAGATCTTTATCTCAATTTTTGTACATTATCACTCGACGGACGCCTCTAGGCACTGGTCACTCGATATAGAATAATCGTCCATGACTCTTCAATCCTTCGAAAGCATTTCCATCGAAAAAAAGCTTCCAGTAACTAGGGTTGAAATATGCGCGCACTCATTTCGGGTGACGTTCTTCTAACCGAACTAAATTCGAGATTTCAATTATTTTTCACCTATCTTTCAAAATCACAATGTCACACTTCACTCTGACGATTCGGCCAGCTAAGGCGACGTTACGATTTTCGCAGACAATAAGACAATATTAACATTTTACTCGATCTCTCGAGGCTATGTGTACACTTTGGGCACTGGGTGTCCTTTGGGATACGAAAAGCGTCTTTTTGAACAATTCAGGTCAATTTCTGAACGTTCAGTAGGTTATCCGTCTTCGTTAAACTGCGGGCCACACTCTGTAAGCAAAAAAAAAAATTGTTTTTATGACACATGTATGATTTCAGACCTTTTCGATGCCTAGGAAGCAGGACTAGCGCTCTACTTTTTTACTCCCTAGGGAGTGAAAAGTAATGTCAAATGTGAATAATGAAAGTTATACATTTTTGGTTGCAGATAATATAATTTTGCGGTAATTTATGGAAAGTTACCATAGATAATTAATCAAATTACTGTAAACTACCAAAAATTACCATAAATTTCTAAAATTTCCGGGACATTCATGAAAATATTTAAAATTGAATTTTCGGCAACATATAGTAATTTAGCATAAATTGCCTGTGATATTAAAATAAATTACAAAAATTTCACAAATTTCCAGAAATTTATAAAAACGTTTAAAATTGAATTTTGGACAACTTATGGTAAGTTAGCATAAATTACCTGTATTGTTATCATAAATTATCAAAAACTTCATAAATTTTCGGAGATTTATAAACATTTTTCAATCGAATTTCGGCAATGTATGGTAAGTTAGCATAAATTATTCATAAATTTCAGGAATTTCAAAACAAAACTTTTTATTAAATTTTGTGCAATTTATGTTAAGTTAGAATAAATTTCTTGTGAAATTACCACAAATTACCGAAAATTACCAAAATTTACAACAAATTTCACAATGATCCGGAAATTTATAAAAATGTTGAAAATTCAATGATGGGTAGTTTATGGTAAATTATCACATTAACCTGTAATATTACTATAACTGACTTGCAAAATTTCCATAAATTTCCGGAGATTTATAGACATTTTTCAATCGAATTTCGGCAATGTATGGTAAGTTACCATAAATTACCTAGAATATTGAGATAAATTACCAAAAATGTTCTGAAATTTGTACAAAATTTTTTAATTGAATTGCGGGTAGTTTATGGTAATTTATCATATTTGACTGTAAAATTACCATAATTGATCGAAAAATTTCATAAATTGCCGGAAATTTATAGAAAATTTTAAATTTGATTTTTGGGAGTTTATGACAACTTACTATAAATTACACTTAAAATTACCGTAAATCATGCTTCTTTTATTCGAAATCTTTCTCCAAAACAGTTCAATTATTAAACTAAAAATTAAACTAAATAGTTGATTTCTTAACAAGAAAAATTAATTTTTTATCAAATAGTTGAATTTTTAACCAATCTGTTACACTTTTAACAAAATTGGTCAAATTCATGTTAGAAAGTTAATTGTTAACAAACAAACAAAAAAAAAATTTCAACTAAAATTATGAATCATCAACAAAAAAATGAGCTTTTAGGAAATTAGTTCAACTTTCTCAAACCGGAAATGGATTTTTCAACGCAAGAAGATGTATTGTCGATATTTAAAAAAAATTAATTCAAATTATAAAACCGTTGGGCTTAGCCAAGAAGAACACATTTCCACAAAATACTTGAATTCTTAACTAAAACAAATTTAATAAACAAAACATTGAAATTTACCAAAAAATGAATTTTCTACCGAAAAAGAATAATTTCGGAAAATCCCTAAATTTTCTACTAAATTATTAAAGTTTCAAGCCTAAAATATAAATTCGTGACGAAATATTTAAATTTTCAACCAGCTCTTCCATTTTTAATAAAAAAAAATTCTACCAAAAAATACGAATTTTTAACATGCACATCATTTCTTTAATAAATGGTTACATTTTTAAATAGATTGTAGAATTTTTTAGCCGACCATACGAATTTGCTATAGAACATTTGAATTTTCAAACAAAAAATTGGATTTTTAACTCAGAGATTTGTTTTTTTTTTACCAAAAAACATAAATTTTGAACAGATAGATCAATTTATTAAAAATTAATTTAATTTTGTACTAAATCTTTAAATTTTTAATAAAGCAATTTTATTTAAAAAATTTATTTGAAAAAAAAATTAATTTTTCACAAATACATAATTTTTTAACTGAACAGTTACAATTTTTACTAAATTGTTAAATTTTTTTAGCGAAAATATAAATTTTCTATGCAACAGTTGAATTTTTAAAGAAATAGTTGGACTTTTAACTAAGAGAATTTATTATCTTCCAAAAAACACGAATTTTTAACAAATAAATAAATTCCTTAATAATTTAGTTTTGTAATACATTCTCGAATTTTTAAGCTAGCAGTTGCATTTTTAATGACAAACTTATCAAGGAAGACGAATGTTTCACATATATAATAAGTTGCCACTAAATAATTAATGTTTCGGCTAAATTGTTGAATATGCAAGCCAAACATTGGCATTTTTATTTTAAAAATTCATTTTCCTGCAAATAAACGAATTCTCAATGAATTCATAAATTTTCAACTGACTAGGTCAATTTTCTACTAAATTGTTGACTTTTTGAGCCAAAAATACAAATTTTCCTCAAAACTGTCTAATTTAAAAAAATAGTTGCATTCTTAATTTAAAGAATTCATTTTCTACCAAAAGGGACAAATTTTCAATAAACCTTTTCAACTGAATAGGTAAATTTTCTCATAAATTGTTAAATTTTTGAGTCAAAAAGACGAACTTTTTACAAAACGGTGGCGTTTATAACTAAACATTTGCATTTTAAACTCAAAGAATTGATTTTCTACCAAAAAGATGAATTTTCAACTAATGCATGAATTTTCAACGAAATAGATCAATTTTCTACCAAATTGTTTATTTCTCGAGATGCAAATACAAGTTTAAACCTAAAAATTTGAATTTTCAGTCAAAAATTTAATTTTAACACCCGAAAAAATTAATACTTAAAGAGGCAGTTTACAAAACTGGAAATTTTTCTCAAAACTTTTTGATCTCTGCTTATACATTTTCAAAATAATACTGCACATAAGTACAAAATTTTACGACAATATTTTGACGCTATCTTTTTTTAAAGTGATACTATTGATTCTTCTTATTATTAGTATTATTATATTATAAATGTTGTCACAGGCATTTTTGGTCAGTTGCATTTTATATTTTTTTTTCATTAGTTTGCACGGGGCTGTCACAAAGCCTGGTTTTAATCTTATAATTGACGGATTGCGCTGCAGTCTAGTGCACGATTGGGGGAACTAAAAGTTTGGTTCCGAAAAAGTGGGTTCCGAACAACCAGAAACTCGATAAAGGTGCATAGAAAAATTTCGAGAGCTACCGGCTCTGGGATCGATTCCCGGACCTCTGAGGTGAAGTCAAAGCCTCTAACCAACTGAGCCATCGATTATTATTATTATTATTATTATTATTGATAATAATATTATTATTATTATTGATATTGGTACTTACGTGAGTAATCCTGGATTAGGATCCGCCTGGTACCAAGAATACTGAGGCATGTAGCCCGCGTGATGAGGAGGTGGCGGTGGGGGCGGCGGATGGTGCCCGGGCGTATGGGGATGGTGGTGGGTGTGAGGCGGTGCATGGGGGTGTGGATGGTGCTTCATCTCTCCCGGCCAGGAGGGCGCAGGAGGACTCTCGTTGTGCTGAGGCGACATCTCGCTTCCGGGACTCGAACTTCCGGGGGTGTGGCCCCCGCCCCCGCCACCCATGCCGCCGAGGTACCCCGTTGTCGGGCTTCCTGATACGGAACTACCGCCTCCTGAAACACGAAGCACGTAACACACTGTCGTCAGAGATGGGATTCACATCAGTTTAGTTAGTCAAAATCGTACAATATAATTCTCAATGTAGGTAGACGGTAT